>CAJQZN010042302.1:0-12144 GCA_907164685.1 Colias eurytheme | reverse complement strand
TTCGATAATTCTTTTTTTATTATATTCCTTGAAGTACGAGGATGGTTCTTATGTAGAGAAAACGTAAATATTATGTACCACGGCCGAAGCCGGGGCGGACCGCTAGTAATAATATAAAATTAAGCTGGTCTAAAGCTTAATGATTCTTAAGTAGAAGTATATCAGTTTCGAAGCAACATTTCTGTAATCATAAAGAATAGTTGGAGCAGTAAATTTACATTATTTTTTACAATGAAACCTCCAGATTTACAACACACCACTTTAACTTTTGCGATTGTCGTTAAACTTTCCTGTTTTACGCCTAAAGTTTTTATTGCTTTTGCCAGTTTGCGTAACATTATGCGACGTGAATAGTAATATTTATCTCAAGGCATTCTGTAGACATTCTATATATAACATACATATACAATCTTAATATATCAACGCGTAATCATGTACGAGGAATTTGATACTCTTTGTGTGATAATAATTGTATGCAATAATGATTCATTGTTATTAAATATGATAAGTTTTTTAAAGTTCAAAGACTTTTTAACAGTGCTCAGGACAGAAACACGACACCTACAATTTGAGGAATTTTTTATTTGAAAAATCCTACAACGTTTTACATCACAATTCATAAGAGAGCAAAAAGTAGTCACTGTAAAATACATTTAAACACAAAAGCTTTAACAACGCTCTTGTATAACAAACTAGATTCAATTTTCACAGCAAAACAACGTCTAGGAAAAAAGAAAATTGTATTCTTATCGCATACTTAAGACACTGAAAGAAACCTAGACGGCATTGAGAGTACTATTACAAATAAGAAAAAAACATTGCAATAACGTTAACGTCTTTCGAAGTGTAGAATCAATTTCAAGTGCAGTTTAAGTGTGAAATGGCGTTAGTTTGAACGGTACTGAGTAAATGGAAAGCTTCTTAAGCTCCACTAATTGTTTTGAAGTGTCTCAATATAACACTGAATATTATGTTTTAGAGTAATTGCTTTTGAATGCGCTTTGATTTTGATTATTGTAGTTGAGAGGGAACTAAGAGTTTAACTTGAAATAAAGAAGAAATACAACAAGCAATACAGTTTAATCTTATTTTTTATTTGGCATCAGAACTATTCGCGCTTTCTTGCATTCATTGCAAAATATTATGTTGCATGAGAAACATTCTATTTAGCTTCTTTTAAATATTATTTCTAGTGCTACAATAACACATTATACACATTAGTATATGACTGAGAAGAGAAAATGTTTACTATATTTTCCTTCGAATTGACTTTGTACTTTATTTACGTACAAATATTATAATTTAACTTTTCAGTAGGTTTATAAATTATAATGGAATTCATTACTTCCATTTCGTCTCCGCATTCTTCTTCAATTTTATAAACCAACAAAAAGTCGCTTAATCAATTCGAAATTAGTTGATGTAACAGCGGCCAATCCTATTAAACCGGAATCAGGAATCTTGTAACTTTTCGCCTTTACGTTTAAACTCCGAAAGAAAAACTCGCCTTAAAATCCCCCGAAAATAAGTTCCCTCAGGCTCGAAGCGATTTACATAAAACTTGTTTAAATGGTAATATTAGGAGACATCACCTACCGCAAACCTTCCCTCCGAGCCTTTTACTGAATCTGAGTAAACGTCTTCGCCATAGCTTACCACATTTCCTTTGGACAGATATTGCTATACGGGGCTTTCGGTAATCACTTCTAAGTGTATTTTCTAACCTGTGGCAGCTGGAGTGACGTCACAAATTATACGAACGATTCCGGATTTTTCTATTTCAAGGTGCTCGGTTCTGCGGTGTCAAGTCTGGAGTCAGCACAGTTAGAGAAATTGATAAATCGTTTTCAGCGAACTTACCTGTGGGCTTTTAAAACTTCACCTCACGTTATTTCAGCCTGTCAACATTTTTAAATTTATATAAGTTTCGAGAAATATCGTTTATTTTTATTTTTCGTGGTATTGCAGAAACGGTCTAGAGCAGTCTAGAGATATAGATTGTGTTTGCGAGTAACATTTTGTGTATGTAATATAAATAATTACATCTATAAATACTCTTGAAATCAAACCATAATATCTTCGTTATGGAATATCGTAAAAAATGTGACGTATGTTTTGTAGACACTACGTAACTAATTAATCTTATTTACGATGTTAACCGGCAATATTAAAAGGGATAACTGGATAAAGTGTCGCATGTACTATATTAAAGAAGCTGTTATTTTTAGAGAGTTATTAAGGTACAGCTTCGTAAATGAGTTAAAGAAGTTACGTACGTGACTTGGCTGCTTATCGTGATAAAGTTTATGTGACGCAATAATGTTTATGACGATGGACAAAATAAGAAAAAAAAACGCATTTCTTAAAGATTTTATTCTTGAAATAATACGATTGAAACGAAATCTTTCTTACGATGGTAATAATTGGAAAGTTTGTATGTGAATTTATTACTCAGTCATGCCAGGATGGTTCATCGGATTCAGAAAGTATTTGGCGCTGACATGATACAATTATCAATGTATATTTTTTTGCTAACTACAGATATATATTTTATTTTATGTACCAAGCGAGATGACGCGGATTGCAGTTAGCATTTCATAAATCTAAGCTATTTTGTTTTAAATAATAATGACTATAAAGATAAAGCTTCTTACACATTTTAAATTATTCAGTGTCCTTTGGGAGCAATCTACTGTGCTCCGTCAGATTGAGACTTTATTTTGCACCGGGGACAGAGTTTAGAGTCTCTTGGCAGTAACGATTTCTTATTTGCACATAGGTGTGTGTGTGTGTATGTGTGTGTGTTTATTGAACAAATCAACCGCTTTAAAAATTTTCTAAAACTGACAAGAATTTAAATTTATTTTTTTTCAAACTGATTATTATAATATTATTTTACTTTTCTTCTTACAATACATAATATTACGATTTAGATAATAAATACTTCAAGAAGCTCATCTTCCCTGTACCCTATTTCCTTTGGTCACGCCATCACGCGTGAACTTGTGGACCGATTTCGATAATTCTTTTTTATTATATTCCTTGAAGTACGAGGATGGTTCTTATGGAGAGAATTACGTTTTCTCTCCATACGAACCATATGTACCACGGGCGAAGCCGGGGCGGACCGCTAGTATTCAAGAAGTGAGTAAATGATTAAATATTACGTAAATCAATGAGAGTTTCCAGTTCAAATTCAAAATATTTGCGTGTCAACAAAGCAAATCACCTAAATGGATAAATTCGCGACTGCTAAACAAACTGAACAATTGTAATGCATTAACAAATTTACAAAGGGGATGTAAAGCGCAAAGAAATTTAATTAGTGCTCATTGAGATAATTCACTCGCACAATGGATTGTTGTAAGACAAATTCTGAATTAGACATACAGATGTGGCGTTTGGAAAGCTTAAAAATTTTTAAATACAAATTTTTAAAAGTTACTTGGTAAGTTGCCTGGGTACCATGTTTTTTAACTAGATAGCGGTATGCAAATTAGCATTGTAAGACCATAATTAATGCCAAACATAAATATTTAATTACGAACGCCATCTCCTCATTGAGATTCATTTAAAATTATAAGTATCTATAATTCACCACTAACTTACTATAAACTGACTAAATAAAGCATTCTTGCCTATTAAATAAGATTCTATTACCATTACGCAAGGGAAACGTTTAAAATTTTCGATACATTTAATTTCGGGATATTACAAACCTCTGAATGTTCACCCTTAATATTATGATTGAAGCTTACTTCTTGCTACCGACACTAATACTTATAGTCTATTTCAAGGTTAAACCGACTTCGTTTTTTCGTTTCGTACAAAATAAAATATATAATATGATATCAGAATGGAAAACTTTAGTATAAACTATGAACTCTGAATATTTCTAAACGTCCATTAGGTAACAAAAAAACAGCGATGTTTCGTACATTCATCCTGCCGCAATTACATTACACCGTTACTTTGCCAAAACCGATAAAATACATCGAATGTCAGGCCTCTATCTTCTTTGATACTAATTTAATTGTTTGACGTTCTCCAATGCAGTATGTTTTACCTTTAACAACTTATCTGGCTCCAATTATCGAATTCTATGGAACTTGAACAATGGGGTAGTACTTTTGGAATTAAGTACCTGACAAGTGATATTAGTTCACGGTGAAAACTGATGATTTTATTAGATCTCTCTTAAATGTTACATGTTTTGAAATGTATATTTTATTAGAACTTTTGAAATTTCTTAATTTTAATTTATTGATTTTAACTTCTAATATTCAATTAACTAATGAAATATCGTTTAATTTACTTTCTAAACACAATTTCAATTCATTTATGTTGCGCTTTTCAGCTTGAAGGGTGTGAACGATAGCATTTTTCGAAATAAAACTATCTGTTAAATATTGTAAAATATTAGTTCAATAAAATTAAAAAGTGACATTCTGACGGTAGTATTTTTCTTTATCGTTAGTTAAAGTTTGATTTTGAAAGTTTTGGAAATGACGATGACGATTGATATTAATTTTCCTGCTTTTACTGCCTCAAACTTACCACATTAAAAAAAGCCCTACTTTTTTCGATTCTTGGAGGGAATTTATGTAACTAACAAAATTGTGTCAAATAACGGAGGGTTTGGTCGAGTAATCTATAAGGACATCCCTGAGATCAAGTTAAAACAGGCTTCCCTTTATATTGGGGAAGGTCGAGAACCCTACAGCGTGTATAGCTGTGAAGGATACCGTGTATGTTTACACTGAGAAAGTTTCTTGTAGCAAAATATCATAATTGAGGATTAGTGAATAAGTAACAATAATATTTTAGTGGATTTCGGTTGAGGAAAAAATTTATTTTATAATTTTCTGGGTGATGTATTTGAAGCTATCTATGTTTCGTAATTTTATTTTTAAAGTCTTGATTATGAATTTCTTTTTTCAGATACTAAGTTCTTCGTCGTCAAAAGAAAAAAGAAAATCTTTAGTGTTTTGATACGTTCAATGTAATTCATACTCGTAAATACTTTACTCTGCTATCTTATGTGAATAAAAGCAGTCTTGCATTTGCCTAAGTTTGCTGTACCTACAACAAAACGATATTTTGGTTCTGGAAGTAAAACAAGAATGGCATAACAGGATATTCAAACTACACTGTCCCTATATATGAACGTGTAGCGATGTCAGCTGATGAATACCTCTTGCCAAACTCGAGTCAAGGGCCTGAGTCCGGACGTCTCCGCTTTGTCACCGACATACAGAACAAAGACCGGTTTATGAAGCACGTGTTATGTAAAATAATTAATAAAACACGAATCTAAAATCGTAAAATATACGTTAATAATAAGGTTCACTTGCAGTTTGATTACACGCAAGATGTATAGATCAAACGTCGTCAAGTATTAACAACCAATCAATTTATACATTGACCTTATGTTTTTTCATTCTGCACTCGGATTAACAAATCAATTCTAGAACAATTGGTAAAATTATTGTATTGTATATAGGTAGGTATCTACATACTTAGATTTAAACCTTTATAGCCATACACAGCAAATAACAATACATAATATATAGAAATTGTCTCATGTCTACGTATAAATACTAACACAAATTGTTGCTATTTCATTTGGACCCATTTCCGTGACCACCACTTAATCAAATGGGATCTTGATCAATTGCCTGTCTATTGTTATAAAAATAAAAATCAATACGAAAGAACTATCAATTAGGTACCGTTGTATCAACTTAATACTTCCATTATAATATAGAAAATATATTACAAAAGGTTTTATTTGAGCAATTTGTTTGATGCGGGTCAGACACACATATTGACATTGGGATACATGAGTATAATAGTTATGAGCGATAATCATAAAGGTTATTATATCTATTACTTATACCTACTTATAAATTTTGATAATATTAAGTTATGAGTTAGAGCTGATAGTTTCTTTTGAATGGATATAAAGTACTTAATTGAGCATAATCAAATTAAAAAAATGATAATTTCTTAGTAATGCGATAATTGGGCTATCTTAAAAAGTTATCTATTAAATTGGATAATATTAAGCATACTTTGTAATCACAAAGCTTTTATGTAAGGGTCAAATTATCAATATAGATTTTCACGGTTCGTTGTAAAAATCCATCTGTCCAACCTTGTTGAAAACTCTAACATAAAGGATCATATATTTTACCAACCGCACGTATTAAATTTGAAAATCGATTTCATGACGCTAACATTTTTTTAAATTGAAATGTTAATATACACAACATGATTATAAATTGCGTATTTTCGTTTTCAAATGCAATTTAAAATCGATGGCGGTATTTTTTCCAATTCTGCAATTTTATCGACATATTTACGATGGCTATCGTATAATGTTAACTTTCTACTATTGACTTTATTCGAATCTGAATCAATTCTCGCTATGTTCACGCAACACTTATTATTTACGCATTAAAATCACGTTATTTTTATTTGTTCTAAATAGAAAAATTCCATACCCCATTTCCATTCTCAACATAATAACACTACAATAAAATTTTCGAAGTAATTTTATTAATTAATTTGACTAAATAAAAATAACACAAGCAAATGAGAATTTTCAAAAAAGTGTACAATTAAATTCAGAACGGATTAAGAGTACATTTAATACCTAAAATATTATTTAATTTAATTAAAATTTAAGTAAAAATATTACCTATACGCTACGCTACTCGCGTAAAATCAAACAAACAAATATCTTATAAAGATTTTTAATTCCAGCAAAAGCTCAATAAAAGTCGCATAAATTATTCCAGAACATCTGAATCATCGCATTTGTACGGAACGGTGACTATTTGAAAGCCATTGCAATAACCGATGCCTTCTTCCGTCGGGGAGAGCACCACTAATTTGGCTCCAGAATGGAACAGACCCGTCTTCAGAGCGAAAGTCGTGCCAAAACGTATGCGATTCCACCACTCCTGATGCCAGTTCTCCAAACGGGGCTCTGTAATTGCATCACATTATGCTAATATGAGTCTATTTAGGCCATTGTTTTACCAAATTAAGTCATTCAATGGGTGTGTGCTCGTACCATGTTATGATGTAGTGTTGGGTAATTTTGTTCGTAATGAATTAATTTGTATGTTAACTGCTTGAAGCTATCTTTGTACTATGAAATGTGATTACCATGTAATTTAATTAGAAGGCAACATTGTTGGATTTCATTCGCTGTCAGCATGCAGTAGGTAATAATAAAAATGGGATATACATACGTACCTACCTAATTATAAAATATTATGTGCACAACACTTTCCTTCACGTTATATTAAGCAAGAAAAACGCATATACCTCTAGTCTGTGAAATAGCAATGTGAATTTCATATCAATATCAATTACGTATAGTTATGGTAATATTTTAAGTTTATTCACATTATAAAGTGCATAATATCACAAACAAATAATATATTTAAAGAGATTGGGATGTATTTAACAAAGATTATTTGCTTTTATATCGAAGCGACTTATATAAAGAACGCTAAAGTACTCAGACACAATTCGATTCACGTAAAAAGCGATCGAGTTAAAATTACGATTCGTTTAAGTGTGAACAATCCCTTACATGTGTTGAATATAAAGTCATCGACTCAGTGTAAATCCAGCTAGCACGATAAATAAAATTGCAATTACTTTAAAGAGTTTCGGATTACAAAATAGTGATTTTCACTACATAGTATTGAACTAAGTCGCTCCTTGCTGTCTATCTCTCCGTATCCATTGTACGTAATTTTAAAGATTTATCTTTAAAATTACGCAACGGATTTTTATGCCGTTTTTTAGAAGGTAGAGAAGTTCTCGAGGAAGGTTTAAGTTACATATAATTTATTAAAGTTTAGGTAAAGCGGCTGAAGCGTGGTAAGCTATTTTCATAAAATAATATAATTAGGTACGATGTCAATAAGTAATTAAGTAAAATTCGGAACAATTTTGAAATTTCTTCGAAAAAGTAACAATTTATATAACTAAATACTAGCATGCAGCATGAATCATTAGACTAGGAATTATTCTTAGAAAGGCGTGAACTAGGTTTTAAAATTATTACATTTAACGAGGTCGCTTACATTGTATAAATTTTACTGGTTTCAATATTACATAACTGCAAACATTGTTGAACTTTAAAAAGAAAATCCTTCACTATATGATCATCTCAATAATGAAAATGTTTTAATAAAGAAATAAAAGAAAAATTAAAGAACACTAACTTACTATCGTAAAATAAAGGTATGACTCTCTTATATAAATGTAAGCGTCTTGCCGTTGACTTTTGTGTTGTTATTGCCACAATGGGGGAACTGGGAGACATTTTAGCGCACCATCGGGCAGAAGTACCGGTTTTTGTTATAACAAAAATAGCTTTTGCTGCACATTTTAGAGCTGCTAAAGATGCGGCTAACGCTGTTGATATACTCGGCAACACTGGTACGTTTAGCTAGAACATTTAAATAGATATGATACGACGAATTGAATCCGCTAATTAAATTTATTGCAATTAGTTATGAGTGGAATAAATTACGCCTTAAGATGATTATTTCTTCAAAGATGTGGAATTTCGATTTTTACTATCATCTTCTAAGTAGGCAGCTCATACTTTTGACCTTTACTTTTTTAAGATTCTAGGTATATTCAACTTTATATTACAACTAGCTTTCCGCCTGCGGCTTCGCCCGCGTTTTCAAAGAAAAACCCGCATAGTTCCCGTTCCCGTGGGATTTCCGGGATAAAACCTAGCCTATGTTACTCGTGGATAATGTAGCTTTCGAATGGTGAAAGAATTTTTAAAATCGGTCCAGTAGTTTATGAGCCTATTCATTACAATCAAACAAACAAACAAAGTTTTCCTCTTTATAATATTAGTGTAGATAAAGACTCAACATTTATTCTGCTAATTTACCTTATAACTGAAATCAAAGTAACTTTTTTGTTTGTCACGAATTCGTTCAGCAAAGCTCATTGCTCTTACTATGGAACGAATAATGTCTTTTGGGGGCATTTCCACATCGTCATCTGTAATGCTTATTCCATCCACATTGTTTTCAACTACATCTTGTATCACTTGTACAATATCTCTGTCTCTATCTTTCGAATCGTAGTAATCCTTTATCAAATCTGGCTTATTGAAAAATAATGGTTTGTAGAACTGAAAAATAGTCATTATTTTTTTAAAGATTAGTTGGTCGTTATTTTGTCAAATTTTGTGATATCTAAATCTGAGTTTTTAAACTGTCTAGGTGTTGAAACAAGTACTAACTAAGTATGAAAAATATAATGTCTAGTATCAAATTATTATTATACATACTTACTCATTTAACATGGCTTACCTCTTTGCAATAACGTAACACGCAATCGCAATGCTCTTCAGAATAAATATTATTTCTTTCTAGTATAACGCCATCTGAAAACTGAAATTATCTTTAGTAGAGCTGTAATTTATTTAATGTGTAGTGCAACATTACACAATGGTAATATTTCGAACTTGTGATAAGTACTACGAAAAAAAAGAATGACTCTCGGTTTACGTATTTCATATTATGATGTAGGTATATATATTGATTCTGTATTGAAATATTATACTAAAAATTATTCATTAATATTAAATAGGATGCCTGTTAAATGTAAAATGATATAAATACTCTGATTAATTGCTCTATGTCATCAATATCTCCTCTATTTAACCACAATAATAATGGTTTTGACAACAATTCGACGTGTTTCTGTTTAAATTCTAGATATTGGTTCAAACAGTTCACATCTTTGAGGATAACAATATCAACCTGCAAATGAAAATATTGTTCATAAAATAAAATATATATTTTCAGGAGGTAGTAAAAATAAAGCAATACTTTCCATATTATTAATTATCTGTGGTTCACTAATGGACATTGTAATAACTAGAGTGATAGGAATGTAATATTTTGAGTGGTTACATTTTGTCTGATTTTGGGCCTCAAATATTACATGAATATCTTCAAAGCTTTGATCATGCATAGTTCGATCTATATTGAAAATGTTTACTCCCGATCTAACGAGATAGTTAATCTCATTGATGCTATATTTTCGACTATCTGTAACATTAATAGATTGTTCCTATGATATTGATAAATCTAGATTTTAATTTTCGTCTTAACGCCAAAGTATTTAAAGAGACACATAAGGACATTATCTTGGGTAATATTAAAAAAAAATTCGTAAATAATGAATGTTTTAAAAGAAACATCCATATGTATAAGGCTAAATTAGGAAAGGAATTCTGTCAAATGGATATATAAGTGATCTGATTCTATTAGAATATTTTATACAATCAACCATTTGTAAAACCTGAGTCTTGTGGTACTATATTATAACTGAACATCAATCATTTGAAGCACAGGGGTGTGGTAGTCTTCCTGGTTAGCGTGACCCATTCATAACGTGACGAAACATATTTGACCAAATACTTTTTGCTGATGAACCTTGGCCGATTTACGTACGTGGTTAAGCATTTGCTTTTACAAATCAGGTCTAAGATTCAAACTTTAATGGATGATGTCGACTGCTAAAAGATGTAGAATTTTGCCGAAAAATTTATCAAATATCGAATATAAATTTATACTTGCTTTTTGATTAAGACTAAGAATACGTACTAAAAGTAAACATTATGTTGGTTGATGGAAACACTGCATCTCCTTCTGCATCACGAGACTGGTAATAACATAGACTCTGGAAGTACAAAAAGATTATTTTCCTTGAGTGCTTAAGTTTTACCTAAACAGCATTAATAGAGGTACTCTTTTCTTTAGTGTTCGATGTTATAAATACTACAGGAATTTTTGTAAAAACATGATAAACAATTTATGAAGAATATATTGAAATAACATATTTTAAAGATAAAACTATCTTACACCAGATCTGCAAACATTTGGACTCGGCTTGTATCTTGTAATCCACCACACCATTATCAAAATATTATTTTGCGTTTTAAAATTCAAATGTCATAGCTGTATAGATTTGTATTTTGTCAAAGATTACATTAACGTAAATTCTATCCTAAACCTTAGGTACACCGTGGACTAGTTGCATGTTTTGATTGAAATGCGCTTATTATAAATTATAATTAAGATAAAGTATAGTGTAGCAGTATCAAACATGACATCCATACTAATATTATAAATACGAAAGTAACTCTGTCTGTCTGTCTGTTACTCAATCACGCCTAAACTACTGAACCAATTTGCTTGAAATTTGGTATGGAGATATTTTGATACCCGAGAAAGGACATAGGCTACCTTTTATTGCGAAATATGTACCACGGGCGAAGCCGGGGCGGACCTCTAGTTTGTTCTTGAAAGGGTAAATAAAACAGTTTTTAGCAGTTGAGTTTGTTTTGCTTAGATACAGACAGACATGAAAAACCTCCTATTGATAATTTCAGCTCTTTACCAACGAATATAATGATACAATTTGCATACAAGTAGGTAAAGACCACTTAACCTACTTATTTTTCTTCATTAAGCTCCCGATATTTTACGAGTTAAAATGTGGGCACATCCATCGTATAGGAAGAGCTCTTCAATTTATGTGCGTAATTAAGTGGAGTTTGCGTTGGAGCCAGTTGCTCGGCACTTTGCAGCGGTAAATGAAATTTACGTACGCTCCCACCTTTCGAACGAACCTTAAGTTTCTGGTGTGTGTGGCACGCTTAAGCGGAAACTGAACAACTAGAACTCGCTCATGGATTGAAATATGATATGGTTAAACTTCGCAGCTTCGTCGTTGTCAAGTTATCAATTTTAATGTTTGTATAGTAGTATTTTTAAATACTTAGGCATGGCATTCCCATGATCTTTTTGAGTTTATTGTGAGTCGGTAGGAACCCGACATGCTCACGGCTCCACTTAAAAAATATTTCATAAACAATGCAACAATTGTACAATTCTATCTTGGCTACAATTATTGCAATAGACTATTGATATCACTTAACATTCTTTGTTCGCACGATTTTTTTACAAATCCCTACAGAGTAACAACATTATACTTGAATCTAGAACCAAACATCTAACGCTATTTTGTCCGCTTTTCGTGACACTTGTATCTCATAAATTGCGCCACAAGAAAGCTTTT
>CAJQZN010042301.1:0-36338 GCA_907164685.1 Colias eurytheme | reverse complement strand
TTTAATAAGAGTTGTTTTGTCCTAATTCGTTTTACAATTTACATAATTAAAAAATAGAATTAAACCAAAATAATTATTGGCCTAAATCTATCTTAACATCTTGACGATCAGCAGCATTAGCTTCAAAATATAAGAATGTACTTAATTTTAATGAACTTGCTGCAACATTTGATGGCCATGTTTTTAAACTCGCATTAAAGTCACGAACTGCTGAATTATAAAAACGTCGTGCAGCGGCAATATTATCTTCACAATCTCTAATTCCTGCTTGTAATTCAATTACACTGTTATTAGCTTTTAAATCTGGATAATTTTCTAATAATACATTAATTTTACCAGCTTGACTTGTAACAGCATTATTAACTTGCTCTAATTCCTTCAAATTTAAGTTTTTATTTGCTTGACTACGTAATTCAACAACTGTTGTTAAAGTATCTTTTTCATATTTCATATATTGCTTTGTGCTATCAATTAATTTTGTTAACATATCAATTCTTCGTTTTAATTGAACATCAATGTCAGAAGCTGTTTCTTCAATTTTTTCTTTATTTCTAATTAAATTATTTCTTGATAAAATAAATAAGAAAATTGGGATAATTAAAATAAATCAAATGTATACAAAGAATTTTCCTCAAAAACTACTTGTTGCTAGAACTTCCGCATTATTAACTGTTGGATTATATCCCATTGTTACTACTCCTTTCAGAACTTATCTAATATTATATAAGAAAAAAATATAAAAACAAGATTAATTATAATTAATAAAAAAATAACTCAAAGAGAGTTATTTTTTAATGTTATTATTTACTAATTGAAACAACTGTTCCGGCACCAATTGTACGTCCACCTTCACGAATTGAGAATTTTGTTCCTTCTTCAATCGCAACTGGGGCAATTAATTCAACTGTCATTTCAACATTATCCCCTGGCATAACCATTTCAACACCGCTTGGTAATTTAATTGAACCTGTAACATCCGTTGTACGGAAGTAAAATTGTGGACGGTAGTTTCCGAAGAATGGTGTATGACGTCCACCTTCTTCTTTTGTTAAAACATAAACTTGTGCTTTAAATTCTTTATGTGGTTTAACTGAACCTGGTTTAGCAATAACTTGCCCACGTTCAACATCACTACGATCAACTCCACGTAATAAAACCCCAACATTATCTCCAGCTTTAGCATCATCTAATAATTTTCTAAACATTTCTAAACCTGTTGCAAAAACTTTTTTAGTTTCATTTTTTAATCCAACGATTTCGACTTCTTCATTAACTTTAACAATTCCACGTTCAACACGACCTGTTGCCACTGTTCCACGACCTGTAATTGTGAACACATCTTCAACTGGCATCATAAATGGTTTAGCAGTATCTCTTTCTGGTTCTGGAATTCATTCATCAATTGCGTTCATTAATTCCATAATTTTTTCTTCTCATTGAGCATCACCTTCAAGAGCTTTTAAAGCTGATCCTCTAATAACTGGTGTTTTTTCACCATCAAAACCATATTCGCTTAATAGATCTCTAACTTCCATTTCGATTAAATCCATCATTTCAGTATCGCCATCCATCATATCACATTTGTTTAAGAAAACAACCATTTTTGGTACACCAACTTGTCTTGATAATAAGATATGTTCTCTTGTTTGAGGCATTGGCCCATCTGTTGCTGCAACAACTAAAATCGCACCGTCCATTTGTGCAGCACCTGTAATCATGTTTTTAACATAATCGGCATGTCCAGGACAGTCTACGTGCGCATAGTGTCTTTTATCAGTACGATATTCAACGTGTGAAGTATTAATTGTAATCCCACGTTCTTTTTCTTCAGGAGCTTTATCAATATTGTCATATTTTTGGGCTTCTGCAAATCCTTTTTTAGCTAATACAGTTGTAATAGCTGCTGTTAAAGTAGTTTTACCATGGTCAACGTGGCCAATTGTTCCAACATTTACGTGTGGTAAACTTCTATCAAATTTTTGTTTTGCCATTTTAATCTTTTCCTCCTATATTTTTAATTAATAGACAAATGTCATAACTATTGTAAATTAATTCTTTTTACTTTGCAATCTTTTTTTAGTAATGGTAGATTAAACCATTGTGTAATAATTAATCTGTTGATTTTCCTGCTTTTTTAATAATTTCTTCGGTAATTGACTTTGGTGCTTCTTGGTAATGTGAAAACAACATTGTATAAGTTCCCCGTCCTTGGGTAAAACTTCGTAAGTCAGTTGCATATCCAAACATTTCTGATAATGGAACTTTTGCCTTTACAACTTGGGCATTTCCACGTTGATCATTTCCTTCAATTTGACCACGACGTGAAGATAAGTTTCCCATTACATCCCCATAGTATTCTTCTGGAACAGTAACTTCAACAGCCATAATTGGTTCTAAAATAACTGGTTTACATTTTTTAGCGGCTTCTTTTAAAGCTAAACTAGCGGCAAACTCATAAGCCATTTGTGATGAATCGACATCATGGTATGACCCATCATATAATGTTGCTTTAATATCAATCATTGGATATCCTGCTAATTTTCCTGTTTGCATTGACTCTTCTAAACCTTTTTTAACTGAACCAATGAATTCTTTTGGAATTTTTCCACCAACAATTGCGTCAACAAACTCAAATCCTTTATCATGATTTGGTTCAAACTTAATTCATACGTGTCCATATTGTCCACGTCCTCCTGATTGTTTAATGTATTTTCCTTCTACTTCAGCACTATCTTTAAATGTTTCACGATATGAAACTTGTGGTGCTCCAACATTAGTTTCCACTTTAAATTCACGTTTCATTCGATCAACTAAAATATCCAAGTGGAGTTCTCCCATTCCAGCAATAATTGTTTGCCCTGTTTCTTCATCTGTTCATGTTCGGAAAGTTGGATCTTCTTCTGCTAATTTTTGTAATGCTAAACTCATTTTTTCTTGGTCAGCTTTTGTTTTTGGTTCTAAAGCTAAGTTAATAACTGGTTCTGGGAAAACCATTGATTCTAAGATTACTTCATTTTTTTCATCACAAAGCGTATCTCCTGTTGTTGTTAATTTAAAACCAACTGCTGCTGCAATATCACCAGCATACACTGCTTCAATTTCTTCACGATTATTAGCATGCATTTTTAACAAACGACCAATACGTTCTGTTTTATCTTTTGTTGAGTTTAATACAGAACTTCCTTTTTTTAACACTCCAGAGTAAACCCGGAAGAATGTTAATTTCCCAACAAATGGGTCTGTCATAATTTTAAATGCTAATGCTGAAAATGGTTCACTATCATCAGCATGACGTTCAACTTCAGTACCATCTTCTATAACACCTTTAATTGATGGAATATCAAGTGGTGAAGGTAAATAATCAATTACCCCATCCAACATTAATTTAACTCCTTTGTTTTTAAAAGCACTTCCACAAAAGACTGGGAAAAAATCACCAGTTAATGTTACAGTACGAATTGCACTTTTAATTTCTGGAATTGAAATATCATTACCATCCAAGTATTTCATCATTAAATCTTCATCAAAGTTAACCGCTGCTTCAATTAATTTCATTCGGTATTCTTCAACTAAGTCTTTTAAATCATCTGGGATTGGAATTTCTTTTGCTTCTTCGTTTGCTGCTCCATCATAATGATAAGCTTTTCGTTCAACGATATCAATAATTCCTGTAAACTGGTCTTCAGCTCCAATTGGAATTTGAACTGGATGAGCATTTGCTTGTAAACGGTCATGAATTGTTTTTACTGAGTATAAAAAGTCAGCTCCAATTTTATCCATTTTATTAACAAAGACAATCCGTGGTACACCATATGTAGTTGCTTGACGTCAAACCGTTTCTGTTTGGGGTTCAACTCCTGACTGTCCATCAAGAACAGCTACTGCTCCATCTAACACACGTAATGATCTTTCTACTTCAACAGTAAAATCAACGTGCCCTGGAGTATCAATAATATTTAAGCGCATATTTTTTCAAAACGCCGTTGTTGCCGCAGAAGTAATTGTAATTCCACGTTCTTGTTCTTGAGCCATTCAATCCATTTGGCTAGCTCCATCATGGGTTTCACCAATTTTATGAATTTTCCCAGTATGGAACAAAATGCGTTCTGTTGTTGTAGTTTTTCCAGCATCAATATGTGCCATAATTCCAATATTTCTCGTATTTTCTAGAGAATATTCTCTTGCCATTTTTCTTTTCCTTTCTATTTTTTATCAACGATAATGAGCAAAAGCTTTATTAGCTTCCGCCATTTTATGAGTATCATCTTTTTTCTTAACTGCTCCCCCAATTCCATTTGAAGCATCAATAATTTCATTTGCTAAACGATCAATCATACTTTTTTCATTACGTAATCTTGCATAATTAATTAATCATCTTAATCCTAACGTAACTTTACGATCTTCATTTACTTCAATTGGAACTTGGTAATTAGCTCCCCCAATTCGGCGAACTTTTAATTCTAAATGTGGCGTAATGTTTTCAATTGCTTTATTAAAAACTTCTAACGGTTCAGTCTTTGTTTTTTCTTTAACAATCTCAAATGCTCCATATAAAATTGTTTGAGCAACTCCTCTTTTCCCATCAATCATAATTTTATTAATTGCACGTGTTACTAATTTTGAACTATAAATTGGATCTGGTAAAACATCTCTTTTCTCTGCTTGGCGTTTACGCATCGTAATAATCCTCCTTTCTGTTTAATTAAGCTTTTGCAGCTTTTGGTCTTTTTGTTCCATATAGTGATCTTCCTTGTTGGCGGTTATTAACTCCAGCAGTATCTAAAGTACCACGAATAATATGGTAACGAACCCCTGGTAAGTCTTTAACCCTTCCGCCACGGATTAATACAACACTATGTTCTTGTAAGTTATGTCCTTCACCAGGAATATATGCTGTTACTTCCATTCCGTTTGTTAAACGAACACGAGCATATTTTCGTAACGATGAGTTCGGTTTTTTTGGTGTCATTGTTGCAACCCTTGTACAAACACCTCTTTTTTGTGGTGCTGTAACATTAGTAGGTTTTTTGTGTAAAGAGTTTAGCCCTCTGTTTAAAGCAGGAGCTTTTGTTTTTCACACTTTATCTTTACGTGGTTTACGCACTAATTGATTAATTGTTGGCATTAAGCTTTCTCCTTTCTTTTTCACATATCCGAGTGTATCAAAGAATACAATCCATATATAATATTACATAAAACAAAAATTAAGTCAAGATTTATTCTCAATATTCCCAAGAAAAAAAGACCTAATTGTCTTTTTAATATTCTTCAGCTTTTGCTGCAATTCCAGCCGTAATAATATCTTTGGGATTTTTTAATCCTGTTCCCGCCGGAATTAAATGTCCTAACATAATGTTTTCTTTTAAACCTTCTAAACAATCAACTTTGCCTTTAATAATCGCCTTAACCAATACTCGTGTTGTATCTTGGAATGACGCTGATGATAAGAATGACTCAGATTCTAATGGTGCTTTTTTAATTCCAAAAATAACATTTTTTGCTGTTGGAGGTTTTTTCATTGAACGAACAGCCTTAATTGTTTCATTACGATAGCGTTTAATTGTTACAATTTCTCCTGGTAATAATTCAGTATCACCAGCATCAATAATTTTAACTTTATTTAACATTTGTTTAATAATAATTTCAATATATTTATCAGAAATTTCAATTCCTTGTAAACGATAAACTCGTTGTACTTCTTTTAAAATATAATTATGAACATCTTCAATTTTGGCAACTTCTAATAATTCTTTAATATTAATTGAACCTTCCGTCAATTTTTGACCACGAGCAACTTTGTCACCAATTTTAACTCTTAAAACAGCATTATATTGCGTTTTATATTTTCGTTCATCACTATCTGATTTAACATAAATGGTATGAATTCCACCTTCATCACGAATATCACTAATTTTTCCATCAATTTCAGAAATAACAGCAATTGATCCTTTTGGTGTGGTTACATCTAATAATTCTTTAATCCGTGGTAGCCCTTGGGTAATATCAGCTCCCCCAGCAACACCACCAGTATGGAATGTTCGCATTGTTAACTGTGTTCCTGGTTCTCCAATTGATTGCGCAGCAATTGTTCCAACTGCCTCGCCAATTTCAACTTCCATTCCTGTAGCAAGGTTTTTCCCATAACAACGTTGGCAAACACCTTTTTCTGCTTCACAAGTTAAAACAGAACGGATAATAACTTCCTTAATATCATTATCAACAATTTTTCGACTATCTTCTTCAGTTAATAATGTATTAGCAGCAATAACTTCACCATTTTTTAATTTAATATCTTTTAAATTATAGCGACCAACTAAACGGTCAAATAATGGCACAATAATGTTAGCATGTTTTTGCTCAATAATATCTGATACAACAAAACCACGACCAGCATTACAATCTTTCACTGTAATAATAATTTCTTGTGAAACATCAACTAATCGTCTTGTTAAATATCCTGAGTCAGCTGTTTTTAAAGCAACATCAGCCATCCCTTTTCGTGCCCCATGGGTTGAAATAAAGAATTCTGACACTGTTAAACCTTCACGGAACGAAGACTTAATTGGTAATTCAATAATGTCTCCTTTTGGATTATTCATTAACCCCCGCATCCCAACTAATTGGGTAAAGTTTGAAACATTTCCCCGTGCTCCTGAATCCGCCATCATAAAGATTGGATTTTTTGGGTCTTCACGTAAAACATGTTCTAATTCAGTTTGAATGTTATCTTTAACTTTTGATCATACACTAATAATGCGGTGTTGTTTTTCACGGCTGGTCAACATTCCCATTTTAAAGTAATCATTAATTTCTTTTACCTTTTGATCTGCCGCTTTAAATTCTTCTTGTTTTTTATCATAAACTTTAACATCGCCTGCTGATACTGTTACTCCTGATTTCCCTGAATATTTGAAACCAAGATTTTTCATGTTATCTAACATTTCAGCAGTCTTATTAGCTCCATATTGTTTAAAGTAGCGATCAATAATATTTGATAAATCTTTTTTCTTAAATGGTGGATTAACTTTTCAACTCGCTAAATATTCAACTAAATTAACATTGTCTTTAATTAATGAGCGAGCAGGTAATGCTGTTAAATTTTCAACATTCGGTTCATTTAAGTATGGAAACTCTTCTTTAAAAATTTGATTAAAAATAATTTTTCCTGGGGTTGTAATAATATAATCTTTCATTTGTTCTGGTTTAATTTTTTTATTTACAAAACCAACAACAGGAATAGCAACTAAAGCATGTAAAGCGACAGATCCAGTTTCATATGCAATAACAGCTTCATTTAAATCTTTAAAGATTGTTCCTTCCCCTAATTGTCCTTTTTCTTCATATGTTAAATAATAATTCCCTAACACCATATCTTGGGTTGGTGTAACAATTGGTTTACCATCTTTTGGTCCTAAAATATTTCGACTTCCTAACATTAAACTTCGTGCTTCAGCAACTGCTTCTTCTGTAATTGGGACATGAACCGCCATTTGGTCACCATCAAAGTCAGCATTAAAAGCAGTTGTTACTAATGGATGTAATCTAATTGCTTTTCCTTTGACTAATTTTGGTTCAAATGCTTGAATTCCTAATCGGTGTAACGTTGGCGCACGGTTTAATAACACTGGACGAGTCTTAATAACTTCTTCTAAAACTTCTCATACTTTATCATCTTGATTTAAAATTAATTTTTCCGCAACTTTAATATTGGCTGCTAAACCATCTTTAACTAATTTGCTAATAACAAATGGTTTAAATAATGTAATGGCCATATCACGTGGCAACCCACATTGATACATTTTTAAGTCAGGTCCAATTGCAATAACTGACCGTCCTGAATAGTCAACTCGTTTTCCTAATAAGTTTTGACGGAAACGACCTTGTTTTCCTTTTAAAATACTTGTTAATGATTTTAATGGTCGTTTATCTTTTCCCGTTACTGGTCGTGCCTTACGTTCATTATCTAATAAAGCATCAACAGCTTCTTGTAGCATCCTTTTTTCATTATTAACAATAACACTTGGTGCTCCCATTGCTTTAACTTTTTTTAATCGTTCATTTCGAATAATAATTCGACGATATAAATCATTAATTTCTGATGTTGTAAAACGACCACCATCTAGTTGAATAATTGGACGAATATCTGGTGGAATGACTGGCACTGATCGTAAAATCATTCATTCTGGTCGTGAACCTGATTTTTTTAATGAATCTAAAACTTCTAAACGTTTCATTAATTTATTTTGATCTAATTGTGTTTTTTTATCTTTTAAATCTTGCTTAATTTTTTCAATTTCATCATCAATGTTTAGATTTTTTAATAATACTTCAACAGCTTCTGCTCCAATTCCAAATCGTGCATTAGTATGACGATTAATGAACTGAGCACATTCATTCATTGAAAATGGCAATGAAGTATTTTTTAAATCTTCAATCATTGTTTCTCCCACTTCATAAGCAATTGTGTTAGGTTCTAGTGTATCTAAAATTTCACGCAATGTCTTTGTTAATCGTTGACGTGTTTGTGCTGATGTTTTAGCATTTCCTAAATCTAATACCATTTTTTGTTTCAATGATTTTGCATCACCAGCATCTAATACAATATATGAAACAAAGTAAACAACTTCTTCAAGTTCTTTTGTTTTCATATCTAAAATTAAAGCAATTCGACTAGGTGCTGCTTTTAACATTCAAATATGTGTTACTGGTTCTTCTAATTCAATATGCCCCATTCGTTCACGACGAACAATCGCTTCAGTAATTTCTACTCCACAACGTTCACAAATTTTTCCCTTATTTTTTGATTTTTTGTACTTCCCACAAGCACATTCAAAATTTTTGGTTGGACCAAAAATCTTTTCATCAAATAATCCATCGCGTTCTGGTTTTAATGTTTTATAATTAATTGTTTCTGGTTTTTTTACTTCCCCATATGATCAACTACGAATATCATCAGGGTTTGCTAAGCAGATTTTAATCATAAGATTATTTTTTTCATTATTTTCAATCATTTTTTCTTCCCCCTTAATCTAATTCATCTTGATCATTAATTTCATCAAGTTCATCATCAATGTCATCTAACTCATCATCGTCTAAATTATCTACCAAGTCAAAACTATCTTCAACTTTAACAAATTCATCTAAATTATCATTTTTTTGTGGCTCATGATTAGTACTTAAAATAAAGTTATCAATATCAAATTCATCTTCAAATTCATCACTATCTGTTAATAAGTCTTCATCAACATAATCTGTCTCATCATAACTCTTAATATTCTTAATGTTTCCTTTTTTGTCAATCATATGAATATTAAATCCTAACCCTTGAATTTCACGAGTTAGCACATTAAATGATTCTGGGATTCCTGGTTCTGGAATCTTTTTATCTTTCACAATTGATTCATAAGCACGTGTTCTTCCTTTAATATCATCAGACTTAATTGTTAAAATTTCGCGTAATGTATGAGCTGCACCATAAGCTTCTAACGCTCATACTTCCATTTCTCCAAAACGCTGTCCCCCATTTTGGGCTTTTCCTCCTAATGGTTGTTGTGTAATTAATGAATATGGCCCAACATTTCTTGCATGTAATTTATCATCAACCATGTGTGATAATTTCAACATATACATTACTCCTACCGAAACTGGATTATCAAATTTTTCACCTGTTCGACCGTCAATTAAAACTTCTTTCCCAAAGTTTTTCATTCCTGCTTTATCCATAATTTCAATTAATTCTTCATTTGTCATTCCATCAAAAACAGGAGTTGAAATTTTTTGTCCCAACTTTTTCGCTGCCATTCCCAAATGAATTTCTAACACCTGTCCAATATTCATCCGTGATGGTACCCCTAATGGATTTAACATAATATCAATTGGTGTTCCATCTTCCATATGTGGCATATCTTCCAACGGTAAAATTTTCGAAATAACCCCTTTGTTCCCATGGCGACCAGCCATTTTATCTCCTTCTTGGATTTTTCGTTTTTGAACAATATAAACTTTAATAACTTCTAAAACATCAGCTGATAATTCATATTTTTCTCGTGGAAAGCGTTTAATTGCTTGGATAATTCCTTCACCACCATTTGGAACTCGTAATGAATTATCTTTAACATTTTTTGATTTTTCACCAAAAATTGCTTGTAATAATTTATCTTCTGGTGATAATTGGGTTTGTCCTTTTGGTGTTACTTTTCCAACTAAAATATCACCGGATTTAACTTCTGTCCCAATAATAACTAATCCATCATCATCTAAAAATTTTCGTGAATTTTCAGAAATATTCGGAATCTCACGAGTAATCTCTTCTGGACCTTGTTTTGTTTGACGACGTTCAATTGTATATTCTTCAATATGAATTGATGTAAAAACATCTTCGGATACTAACCGTTCTGAAACAATAATTGCATCTTCATAGTTGTAACCATTTCATGTTGTAAAAGCAACTACTACATTTTGTCCTAATGCTAGTTCTCCTTTATCAATTGATGGTCCATCAGCTAAAACTTGTCCTTTTTCAATTTTTTGTCCTTGACACACTAATGGGACATGAGTTAATGATGTTCCTTGGTTACTACGAACAAAAGTGTCTAAATTATAATTTTTTAACCCTTCTTTTGTTTTTAAAACAATTCTTGTTGCATCAACAAAATCAACAGTTCCATCATATTGTGAAACAATTGCTAATCCCGAGTCACGAGCAGCAGCATATTCAACTCCTGTTCCTACATATGGTGAATTTGGCACAATTAAAGGAATTGCTTGTCGTTGCATATTAGCACCCATTAAAGCACGATTGGCATCATCATTTTCTAAAAATGGAATACAACTTGTTGCAATTGAAACAATTTGTTTTGGTGAAACATCAACATAGTCAACATCGTTTCGTCCAGCAATAATATTTTCTCCTTGGAAACGTGCAACCACTTGTTCATCTAAAATTTCACCCTTATCACTTAAACGAATATTAGCTTGTGCAACAACATAATTTTTTTCTTCATCAGCTGTTAAATAATCATTTTCCATTGTAACTTTGCAACCAATAACACGACGATATGGTGTTTCAATAAATCCATATGAATTAATTTTGGCATATGTTGCTAAGTTATTAATTAACCCAATATTAGGCCCTTCTGGGGTCTCAATTGGACAAATACGACCATAATGTGAGTAGTGAACATCTCGGACCTCTAACCCAGCACGTTCTCTTGATAATCCTCCTGGTCCTAGGGCTGTTAATCGACGTTTATTTGTTAATTCAGCTAAAGGATTTGTCTGATCCATAAATTGTGATAATTGTGATAAATTGAAAAATTCACCAATAATTGCTGATAATGGCTTATTATTAATAATATTTGAAGGTTTCATTTTAAATAAATTTGAAGTTGACATTTTTTCTTTAACATTTTTTTCAATTCTTAGTAAACCAATTCGAAATTGATTTTGTAATAATTCTCCAATTGTTCGAACACGACGATTTCCTAAGTGGTCAATATCATCAACTTCCCCAATTCCATCTGTTAAATTTAATAAATATGAAAATGTCGCCAAAACATCAGGCACTGTTACATATTCATCAGTTGCATTAGGATCAATTCCAATAATATTCGCTACACGTGAACGAACTTCATTATCAACATACACTTTAATTTTTTGGATTTTATTAGAACAAATAATTTCATCACTAAATTTAACTTCTTGTAAACAAGCTCCTGCTTTTAAAATTCCTTTTAACTTGTTAATAGCTTCTTTATCCATTAACGTTCCCTCGGTAAAAACAACTTTACCTTTTACATCTTTAATGTCTTCAGCTAATATTTTGTTATAAATTTGATTTTCAACTGATAATTTTTGAATTAATTTAAAACGTCCTGCTTTGGTTAAATCATACTTACGTTTATCAAATAATAATCCATATAAATATTTTGTCGCACCATCTGGAGTTGCTGTTTCTCCTGAACGAATTTTTTTATAAATTTCTTGAACAGCAATACTTTGGTCATATGAAATATCACCTGTGTATGGATCTAATTCATAGGTGCTTTTTACTAATTTATTATCGCCAAAAATTTCTAGAGCATCTTCTTTAATAATTCCTAACGCCGTTAAGAAATTAGCAACCGATACTTTTCTAGATTTATCTATTTTTACATAAAAAACATTCTCAAATTTTTCTTCTTTTCCAACTTTAATTTTTTTATGATCTGATTCAAACTCTAACCATGTCCCTCGTGATGGAATTAAATCAACATAGTAAACATTTTCTCCATTTTTACGATTTAAATCAATTTTATAATATGCTCCTGGTGAACGAACTAATTGTGAAACAACGACTTTTTCTGAACCATTAACAATAAAAGTTCCTTTTCCTGTCATTAGTGGAAAATCACCAAAAAAGACTTCGCCTTCTTTTTCAATTGTAATATCAATAATTAGTTTATCATCTAATCTTTCTTTAATTGTTACTGTACATGTTGCTGTTTCATCGCCAGAATGAATATCATAATAAATAACATCAGTTGATTTTTTTAAAATTGTAATCATATGCCCAACACGTTCTTCAATTCACGCTTTAATTAATTCGGGTTCTCCCTTAACAATTGCTTTTTCAACTTCTAAATCTTTTGAATTAATTGTTAATTTTAAATTTGAATAAATTGGTGCTTCAAAGATTTTTGACTCATCTTTTGCTTGAGAAATTGTTCTTCGTGGCTCTCTAAATTCTCAATCTAACATCTCTAAAACGATATTTCCTTCATGTCCAACAATCGGAAATACCTCCCCGAACACTTCGCTAATCCCTGTTTTCTTGAATCAATCATATGTTTCAGTTTGAATTTCAATTAAGTTTGGTAAATCTAAATTCCCACTTACTTTTGTGTAATCAATTCTTTTAGCGTAATGCCCAAATTCTTTTTCTTTTAATTCCATTAATTATTAACCTCACTTTTCACAACATGCGCTTATAAATTTTATATTGGTTTGACACAAAAGTCAATTCTTTTTATTAAAAATTAAAAAAGCATCAACTGCTTTTTTCTTTATATTAATTCTTACTTATTACGATCACAAATAAAAATTTCATCATCAACTTTACCAACCATTGCTTCTTTCATTTTTCCAAATAAGACTCCAGCAGCTCCGCCACCAACACCTTGTTTTTCTTGTTCGGCAATACATTTAAAACATTTTGGATTAAAATTCGTCATTGTTTAAGACCTCCTTATATATTATTTTAATTTTACTAAAAAATAATAAAGTTGTAAAACTAAATTACTTATCAATTAAAATTCATGCTCATCATCCATGGTTAACATCAATATCGCCACCATTTGAACCGTAGGCTACATAGAAAATTGAATTTGTTCGATTTAAACCAAATGTAAATGCTAAACAAAATGAACCTCAATAATAATTGAAGACAATTCGATTTCGAACGGTTTCATAATTATTATTATTTCCAACTCAAACGGCTTTATCTTTGACCAAATTATAAGCATTAAATAACTTAAGATCAGGTAAATTCTCTACATTTGAACTTTGTTTAAAATTACTTAATAATTCTTTAAAAATTGCATTAGCACTATGCGTATTTCTTTTAAATTTATTAAATAACTTTTCACCAACATGAAATACACTAGTATGCTTAAAATTAATTTCATCTTTAAAAGTTGAAACTCGTTTTTTAATTTCAACTTGATAATATTTATGAAACGCAACAATTATTTTTCCAAAATTTATTAATTTAGTATCTAAACCTTGACGACTAATTAAAATATTACTTTCAAAATTTTTACCATCGATTTTTAATGTTCCAGCTAATGGTAAACCATATAGTGAAATAAAATTTAAATTAACACATAATCTAGCTAACATCATATGATTATCACTGACATTAAAAATAGGTAAACTTTTTTTATAAGCTGTTACAAAATTTTCAGCTGTTAAGCCCGATGGATTTATTCCCTCTCCTGCCCATAAGGCTGGTTGATAATTACCAATGTCAGCTGTTTCAGGTAATTGTCCTGAATTTTCAGCTGTTACCGTTCCTAAAATTAGGCGCATTAAAGATTTATTACCAGTTTTATCAAAAGCAATTACCGCACGAATTTCTTGGTTAATTGCATTATTTTTCTTAATTTTTTCATTAAATTGTTGAATAAAAATTTTATCTAATGGTTTAACATTAGTATTACAATTAATTTCAAAATCATCGTAAATTGATTTGAATTCATTGTTTTGATCAATTATAACATTTTCATAATTATTAAAAAAGTTAATTAAATATTTTTTGATTTTTGCAATTGATTTTTCTAAAATTTTTTTAATTTCATCTGGTTCATTTGTAATAACATAAGTAACTGTAAATGGGCGCATTTGTCTTAAGGATTTAAAACTTAAATCTAACATAAATTCATACTGAATTTGAACTGCCCGAACACCAGTCGTTGTAGTATTAGTTAATTTATTAATTTTATCTAAATCAACATAAGTTAAAGTAAATTTATCTGATTCTTCAAGGTGATACAATGGTTTTGTCTTTAAAGTATTAAAATAATTTGGATATGTTTCACTAATTTTAACATTTAATTTCTTAAATATTTCTTTACATTCATTTTGAAATTTTTTTAATCCTAAATTAATCTGCGTATTTGAACGGTCAAGAACAACCGACTGGTTACGTTGATTAACTAAATCATAAAATTGATTTAATTCTGGAAATTCGTTTGAATTTTTAATATTTCCATTGCTATCATAATTTGTTATCTCATTACTAAGCATCACTGGCAATTTTCATTCAAATTAACATCTCATTTTGTAAATTTGAATTAGTATAATTAGTATCACGATATTTTATCATTCGACAACTTGTAATTTTACTAGTTATCCCAGTGGTAAATAATCCGACAACACTAAAAATAATGAATAGTTTTTTCATAAATAGTTTTTTCCCCTTATTTTTTACAGAATATATCCTCAGAATACATTAATTATAGAAAAAAATAAGAAAATGCAAATAAAAACAACCGATATCGGTTGTTTTTATCGTAATGACTTATCAAATGGAATTCCTGATGCTTTTGGTACTTTTGAATATTTTGAGAAAATAACCATTGTTATTAATGCAAAGACAAATGGTAAAATTTTTAATAACTGATTTGATGGATCAGCAATATTTCAACCCGCAAAACGTCATAATGTTCCTGCTAAAGCAATTAAAAAGCTGAATAGGACTGCTCCCAATGTAATATATTGAATTCGTCATTGCCCAAAAATCATAATTGCCAAGGCAATATATCCTTGTCCTTGGACGTCACCACGAAATTGCCCAGAAACATAATGAGTGAACATTGCCCCTGCTAGGCCTGCTAAGCATCCAGAAATAATAACTGCCTTATATCTTGTTTTAATTACATTAATTCCAGCTGCATCAACTGCATTAGGATTCTCATCACATCCAACATAGCGTAGTCCTGTTTTTGTAAATCTAAAGAAAATAAAGGTAAAACCTGCTAAAACAATTGCAATAATTAAGAAAATATTAATAATTTGATATGAATCAACCCCAATTGTACTAAAACCTGTTTGAATCATATTTCCAGCCGCTAAGGATGGAATGCTTACAAAAAATAATCCGATTCCAGTTGCTAATAAATTTAACGCTGTTCCAGAAATTACTTGTTGTGCTTTTAAAGTAATTGAAGCAAAACCATGTAATAAGGCAAAAGTCCCACCACAAATTGTGGCAATTAATAAAGCAATAATTTGCATTCCATTACCATATTGTGATAATACTTTACCAAGTAACGCATAAACTAACGCACCAATGATCATCATTCCATCAATAGCAATATTAACAACTCCTGCGCGTTCTGAATACAAACCAGCCATTGCCGCAATTAAAAATACTGCAAAAAGAATTGAACCATTAGCAAATAATTGTGAAACTGCTTCCATTATTTTTTTCCTCCTTTTTGCATTTGATAAGCAGCATTTTGACGATAATATTCTGCTTTTAAAATTTTATTATCTTCTGAAACAACTTTTAGAATATGTTTTAATTTTTGATTTAATTCCTTTTTTCCACTGTGGCATCTCTCTTTTATGTTTTTTGCGCATAGCTTGATATTCAAGATTAAATTGTTGTTTCATCTCTTTTAATTGCAGTTTTAAATTTTGTTTTAACACAGCCACTTCCTGTTGAATCTTAACATCTGCTTTTACTTGACGATTAATTATTCTTAATTCCCGTTTAATTTTTTTCTTACTTTGATAATTTGCTATTTTAAATTGATACATTTCACGACGTTGTTGGCGTTTTAATGCTTTAATTTCTTGATTTAATTTTTTAGTAATCAGTGCTTCTTCTTTTTGCAATCTTTTAAAATCATTTCCATATTTTTGTTGAATTTGATTAAAAATAGGATAATAACTTTCACGTAATTTTTTAATAGCTTCCTCTTGCTTTAAAACTAAATCACCATATTGCGACTGTAAATGTGATAATTTAGCATATAATTCTTTTTTCGGCAAATTATAAAACTTTGATAATTCTTGTTTTGCTTGCCCTTTTACTTTTCATACGGCTTGATAATAATTATTTTTTAAAAAACTAATTTCTTGTTTTTTTAATAAATATTCATTTTTCACTTGTACAAAATGGTCTAATGCGGAACCAAGGGCAATAAATGTTGCTAATTTATATTTTGTTTTAAGACCTTGTTGCCCAATTTTTGTTGCTTCCTTATATTTTAAATTTTCAAAAAAACGAATTACTGTTTTTAAAGTGGTAATTTTCCCAGCATATAAACTTAATTGATCATTAATTTCATTCCGATATGCTTTAATTTCTTCTTTAGTTCCTTCTTTTTTTAATTCTTGCATTTTAATTCGATATATTTTATTCGTATTTTTAATTTGTTTTTGATAGTCCTTAATTTGTTTTTGATATTTATTATATTCTTGCTTTCATTCTACATTGTGTTGAATATTTCATCAACGACGCAATCAAAAGATTGGTTTAAAGTAAATAAATAATGTAGAAATTGCAGACATATAAATAATGATTCCGAAAATCAATTGTCCCATTTGTTTTGACATTTGAAAATCAGGTAATTGCGTTGCTTGCAAAGCAGCTGTTTTAATAATTCCTCATAATAAAGCAATTGGCAAAATAGCAAACCCATTTGTAAAAGCAACTAATGCAACAGCAATTGCATCAAAACCGACAACTGGTAATGCATCAGTTGTAAATTGTAATACTGTTGATTGTGTCATATAATATAACATTCCTAACACGCCTGCTAAAGCACCTGATAATGCCATTGAAACAATAGTATATGCTTTAACATTTGTTCCAGCGTATAAAGAAGCATTTTTTGATTTTCCAACCGCTTTAATTCGAAAACCTAAAACAGTATAATTCATAATAAAAATAATTATTCCTAATAATAACATTGCAATAATAAATGGAATAATTCATAATTGCCCATTCAATACTAAATTAAAATTTGGGGCTGTTGTAACAATATCAATTGTTGAATTTTGATTTGAATTTCACATCCCATGCGCTGGATTCATAAACATTCATTTCATAACATACCAAACAATTCAATTTAACATAATTGTTGAAACAACTTCATGAATATTAAAATAAGCTTTTAATGCTCCAGCAATTGCTGCTAACATTGCACCAACAAGAATTGAAATAAATAAAGCTCCAATTACGCCAGCTCCTTGACTAATTGTGGGATTCTTTAAACCTAAAACAATTGTCATACTACCTGCTAATAACATTTGTCCAGGAACACCAATATTAAATAATCCAGCTTTAAAACCAACCGCAACAGCTAATCCCGCAACAATATAAATTGCTCAATAAGTTAATGTCGAATCTTTTAATAATGGGTGAAAAGCTAGTCGAAAAACATAACTAAAAAATAATAATGGATCTGATGCATTTGCACCGATAATAATAAAACTAAGCAGAACTCCTGCAATAATTGCACAAATAGATGCCTTAAAATAGTTCATTTTAGTTTTAAATTCATTTGAACGAAAGAAAATTCTTGTTTTCTGTTTTAATAATCATCCATAATTTTTAATTTGTGTTTTCATTAATTTTTATTCCTTTCTTATGATATCTTCCTGCCATCATTAAACCAATTTCTTCACGTTTAATTTTATTGCCAGTAACTTGACCAGTAATGCGTCCATTATGTAAAACAACAATACGGTCAGCTAAACTCATAATTTCTTCTAATTCATATGAAACTAATAAGACTGCTTTCCCTTGTGCTTTTTCTTCCAAAATTTTATTATGAATATATTCAATTGCTCCAACATCTAAACCCCTTGTTGGTTGAACAACAACTAAAATATTATGTTGTCTTGATAGTTCTCGCCCAATAACTAATTTTTGCTGATTACCTCCTGATAAGCTGCGTGTAACAGCAAAACCAGAATTTGCACCTCGTATATCATATTTATTAATAATTTGTTGAGCATATAATTGAATTGCTCCTTTATCTAATAAACCATAATTTGAAAATGGTTTTTGATTAATATTTTGTAAAACAACATTATCAATTGCATTGAATTCTAAGATTAAACCATATTTATGACGATCTTCAGGAATATGAGACATTCCATTTTGATAGCGTTCATAAATACTTTTTTTGGTCACATTAATATCATTAAAAATTATTTCTCCAGAGGCTCCTTTTTCTAATCCGGTTAGAACATTTACTAATTCAGTCTGCCCATTTCCTTCTACTCCAGCAATTGCAACAATTTCTCCTGCATGAACGGTTAAATTAAAATCATCTAAAGCCATCAAACGCGTTAGGCCTCTTTTCTTTACTGATAAATTTTCAATTCTTAATAAAACTTCTTCTCGTGGTGCTTGACCTGAATTTTTAATTTCAACTAAATTACGGCCAACCATTGCTTCAGCAATTTCTTTCTCATTTTTATCTTGCACATTAAAAGTTTCAACAACTTTTCCACGTCGAATAACTGTTGCCCGATCAGCAATTTTTTTCACTTCATCTAATTTATGGGAAATAAAAATAATTGTTTTCCCATCTTTTTTTAAATCTAACATAATATTTAATAAGCCTTCAATTTCTTGTGGTGTTAAAACAGCTGTTGGTTCATCAAAAACTAAAATATCTGCTCCACGGTATAAAATTTTTAAAATTTCAACTCGTTGTTGCATTCCAACTGAAATATTTGCAATTTTTGAACGAAAATCAACTTGCAAATTATATTTAATTGCAATTTGAGCAATATCACGTGCTTCTTTTGAACGATCTAAAAATACTTTCCCTTTTAACTGTTCATATCCTAATGTAATGTTATCAAGTACAGTAAAAATATCAACTAATTTAAAATGTTGATGAACCATACCAATTCCTAATTGATTCGCTTTAATAGGATTATTAATATATTCTGGTTTTCCATTAATAAGGATTTCTCCCTTTGTTGGTTCATACAAACCAAATAAAATACTCATTAATGTTGATTTTCCTGCTCCATTTTCCCCAATTAAAGCATGAATTTCACCTTTTTTTACTTTTAAGGTAATATCATCATTTCCAATTAAATCACCAAAGACCTTGGTAATATTATTCATTTCTATTGCATATTCATTATTGTTTTTCATATTATGTCCTTTCCTTCTATTGCAAAGCGGTTTCAATTGCATTTAAAATATAAGTTTTCAATGTATCACTATTTTGATAAGTATTTGCTAATGTTGTTGTAAATACCTTTGCTGCTACAGGAGGGACATCATCAATTCCTCGGGAATAAACATCTTGTAATACTTTAATAATTTTATCAAATGCTGTATCCTTTGTTAAATCATCAGTTTTATTATGAATAAAATTAACAGTATCTTCATTAATTGACTTTGTTGTTTCAATTCCTGTCCAAGTTGGATGCTGAATTGATGATTGATCAGTATTAATTCAACATTCCGGTGTCACATGATTATTGTCTCAAGTATTACTATTAGATGAATAACCACATTTATCTGAATAAATATTCTTGAGAGCTTCTTGAGTTGAAGTTGTAATTTCTTTTAAGGCACTTGTTACGATTATGTCTTCTCCATAAATTTTAGATTGTTCTGTATCCACACCAATAACTTTAGCTGGTGATTTATTATATTTAATTCGGCCAATAGTATCTTGGGTCTGCGGACCTGCAACAGGGAAAATAATACTTGCTCCACGAGAAAGTAATTCATCTGAAATATCTTTCCCATGTCCAATTTCAAATGATTGTGAAAATCATGATTCATTATTTTTTATAACATTTTGTACTTTTTCAATTTTTTGTAACGCAGTTACTGCTGGATTCATTTTTTTAACTTGTGCTAAAAGATCTGTTCTAATGTTAAATAAGTTTGTCAAATTGCTATTACTAATGATTGCATTAAAAATATCAGCAGCCACTAAAAATCCTCACATATAATTTGAAACAGCGCCAGGATTATCCATTCCACCATATGTAGATATTTTTAAACCTGAAGGATATTTGCTTTGATTAGCATTTAATCATAATGCTGTTGCAATTCCTTCAAAAAAACCCGATGATTCAGCTTCATAACTTATTCCAACAACATTTGTTGCTAATGGTTTTTTGGGATCCATTCCTAAATGAATATTTTGGCTACTTCCATCAATATAAATTAAATTATCAACTATTTCTGCACCTCATCCAACGGTATTACCATGCGCAAAACCTGGTAAAATTAATGTTTTTGCGCCAGCAATATATGCTGTTAAATAAGCTGTTTTAAAGTCAGATGGTGTTTTACTTGCTGGTTCATAATAACTAGCTCGATGGTGACTTTTTTTTCACTCTGATGGTAAAATTTCTTTATCCTTTTGTGAAATGACATATTTACTTGCTCCATCTCATGCTGATTCATTAAACGATGCATCGGTCACAATACCAGCATCGGTAATAACTCAAATATTACTATCAAAATAATATTTTTTAGCACATGCAACAAGAAAAAGACTAGAACCATTTAGCAAAGTTGCTGCTACAAAAACACTGAGCAATTTTCTCATTGTTTATTTCCTCCCGTTTATTACTAATAAATTATATTTTTTAATTAATTATTATTTGGCAATTGAATATTTCCTTTCATACTTAAATTACTATGTTTAATGCCCTAACAATGTAATATTTCATTGCTAATTTATTTTTAACATATTTTTAAACAAATGAAAAGAAAAAAAACTACTTTCTAAATAAAAAAAGTTAAATTTAATCAACCTAAATTTAACTTTTTTAATAAATTTATTTATAATATTAGCCAATAAAATAATAATTTTTATTTGTTATTCTTTTTACAAAATGGACAATTTGTTTCAAATGGAATATCTTGTTTAGTATATTTAGAAATATTATGTAAATTAAGATGATTATAATCAGCAAATTGATTATTATTTGCCTTTATTTCTTCTTGAGATGAATTACTATTTTTAGTTCGATAATAATTGCCCAAACCATATGAACTTTCACTTGAGTTAGCAACACCATATGTGTTACAATAACCTTTTTTATTATATAAATTATAACGTGTTGATACTAAGTTAATATCACTAATTTGAGGATAAAACTGATCAATTGGTACAACACCGTGATGCTTAATATATTTTTTAGTTTCAACATTGTTAATTTTTTTTGCAAAATCTGCTGATTTTGCCTCTAACGATTCAACTTTTAAAGTTAAATTTTTTAAGTGATTTTGCACTTCTCGTAATGTTTTTGTGTATGTTGTGTGTAAGTTAATTGAATCTTTAATTAATTCTTCAATTTTTTCAAAACGATATTCAAAATCATTTGAAATAACTTGTTGTAATGGTGGTTCTTCTACAAATGGTGTTTTCTTAATTGGTTCTGGCTTTTCCTGATTAAAGTATTCAATTACTTCATCATCTAAATTTGAAAAATCACCATTCATAATTTTATCATCTAATTCATCTAAACTATACGATACTTCGTCTTTTAAAATTGGTCGAATTTCTGGTTGCAACGATTTATTTGTTTCATTTGTAACAACATCATGTAATAAATGACCTTGATGATCTTCTATTTTATTCTTATTTAATTCATCTGCGTTAACTTCTAATTGATTTGTTCCTTTAACATCTGTTGTAAATATTTCTGCAGGTACACTATCTTCTGTTTCTGTTAAAATAGTATTTTGTTTTTCATTCATTGAGATATTAAACATATCTGCTCCCACATTGTTTGGTTCTGTTGTATCTAGTGGTTCAGGAGTTAATTCTAAATTAATTGCATCATTTTTTACCTCATGCTCGGGTTTTACTTCATTAGTTCTTAAAATTTCATCTTCAACTAGCGTTGCCATATTATTTTCTATTTGTTCTACTGTTTGTTGTTCAACTAATAGGTCTGAAAGCTCATTGTTTTCAGAAGATTGTATTTCATCATCATAATTATCTTCATTTGCAACTGAATCAATTTCATCAAGATGCCCAACTTGTGAATCATCTAACCCGGCTAGTTCAGCAAAAGGGTAATCATAATTATCTGGTACATTATCTGTTTTTGTTTCTTCATCATCTGATGTTTTAATATCAGGTAATAATTCTCCTTTTAATTTATCAATATTATGATCAGATGGAATAAATATAATTCCTGTCCGTTGTGATTCTTGGTTTGCTAGTTTAATATTGTTATTCATAATTTCTATCTCTTTTTTTGTTTTACCATTATCTACAACATTATTAAAAGTATTAATTTCTAAACTAATATTTTCTGATGATTCATTAATGTTGTCATTCAATACATTATCAATTAAATTATTATCTGTTGCTAAAATTTGATCATTAAGAAAATCAACTGTGGCTTGTGAATTATTACTAAATATTTCAGCAATACGCATTAATTTTAATTCATGCTCTGGTTCTAACTTTAATTTTCTTACTAATCTATTTGCTTGTTTAGCAAGAACATTATAAATTTTAGCTTTCTTTTTAATGAATTTAGGTTTTACTTCTGCTATTTCTACTTCTTCTTCTACCATTTGTTTAATATTAAGTGCTTGTTGATGCATTTCACTTCATTTATTATAAAGTTTTTTTTGTTTTCTTGTCATTGGTTTCTCTGATGTTCATGATGAATTCAAAAATTCATCATCTAAAAAAGAAAAATTTGGTTTTTCATCTTCTGCTGCATTAAAATCAGTATTTTCGTTTACAGCGCTTGTTTTATCAGCAAAAATTTTAATATCAGCATTAAACTTATAATCAGCATTTGGTTTTACATCCAAGAATGGAGCAGGAATTTCCTCAACTCGTTCATTTTGTGGAGCATCATTTGATGAATTTTGATCTTCTAATTGGTTTGATTCCAAGTTTGATTTTTCTTGTTGCTTAACTTCATTAACAACTGGTGGTTTTGATAATTCTTTTGATTTACTTTGTTTTAAATCAGTTTCCGTTGTATTTGATTTTGTTTCAAAAACCGCTGGCTTCTGCGGATTTATCATGGTTTGTGTCATATCATTAATTAAATTTGCTAATTCATGTTCATCAACATCATTTTTATTAGAATTAAATAAATTATTTAATTCATTTGATGAAAAAATCGAATTTGATTTTTGATAAGATAACTTTTTACTATCATCCTCTTTTGCGTAATCATTGTTTTTGAAATCTCTTTCTGTTTCTCCGATCCCTGCGATAGTCGCGTCAACTCCCAAAGTTGCGCTTCCATGATACTTTCCCTCTTTATTTACCTCTCTTTCAAGTTTTTTATTTTGGTGGTAAATAACAATCATATTTTGTTCTTCAACAAAATTTTGTAAAGACTCAACATCAAATAATGATGATTCAATAAACAATAAACCAATAAACATTAATGCTGCTAATATTAATACTGCTACTTTTCCATAAATTAATGCTGCAATAATTAATGTAACAAATATCATTTTAATATATGGTTTTGCAATTAATTGTCCTTTTTTAACACGATGCAGTTGAACTGATACTAGTGTAATAACTAATAATGCAACAAAAGTTGTTAAAGCAATAATTGTGTATCCTCAAATATCTCCTGTCAAATAACTTAAAATTTGTTCTTGTTTAAAAATTGATGTTTGAAAAATATCATTCATTGAATTTAAAATTGATGGAAGCGCAACAGATTGTATTACCAAAAAGTTTAAAATAGCAGTAAAAATTTGAACTATCGCTCCAATTATAATTAAACTTCACCCTAATGTTACTAAAAACACAAACATTTTAATTATCCTCCTCTATCTACTTTCCACCGCGCATAGCTCAATAATCAAAGCCAATTGTTTCATCATCCTCATCTTCTGTTTCAACAGAAGCAAAATCTGACATTGGATGATAAGAATCAGTTGCTTCTTTTGTTAGTTCTTTAGTAACGACATTATCATTTTCATTTTTAATAATATATCGTTTGTTATAAGCACTAACTTCATGCGCAACCAATTGGTCTGTTGCATAATTGCCATACATCTGTTTAACATAAGTTTCAATTAAAAGTGGATTTAATCCAGCAATAAATTTAAACTGTAAAATTCCTTTAAAAATAGCTTGTACTAAGCTAAATATTTGTTTAAATTTGACATATCCCACTAAATCAATATTATTAAAAATTACTACAATATTTTCTGTGATGTCATAAGCACGTAAAATTTCTTCAAATTCTCTTCTAATATACTCTAATGGATCATCAAATTCTAACTCATTAACAATTACAATTGAATTAGAATCATTAACTTGTTCTAATGATTCACTTTGTTTTAAAGTTCGTGCAAATAATTTAACACGATCTCATAAAAATTTTTTATCCTCTAAACTAACTTTTGGTAGTCCCTTAATAATTTTTTTAAGTAAAAATAAAAATGGTGAAGCATATAATTCAATACGTAATAAATCAATATTAACAAGCGGCATTGAAAAAAAAGAAGTAGCAATTTCAGACATTGAATCACAATTTCCTTTATCCATAACTGCTAAGAAAAATTGCATTTCGTTATTTTTTTCTTTAAAAATTTTCATTAAATCACGAATAATTTCAAAACTTGATAATGTAATTCCATCAATCTTAAGTTCATCAGTATTTAATTTCATATTTTTCATTCTTTCGAATGGATTGATGTACATCGCGTAGTCCTCCTGCTTCGTTTATTTGTAGTTAAATTATATCATATTTCTAAAAAAAATTATAAAAAAATTGCATTATGAAATGCAATTTGGTATGATATTATGCTTTTCTAAAATTAACCATTGTGCTCTTTCTTTAAAACCGCAAGTTCTTGTTCTAATTGTTTAATTCTTTCTTCCTTGTTTCCTAAGGGGGGATTGCTACCATCATCATCTTTTTTACAATATTCCCTCATTATTTTTCTTGTCCCAATTCGAAGATTATCTTTATTCATAAAAAAGAAATGCCCCATAAAGTAACCAATAACTCATACACCTAAAAATAAGATTGTAATTAAGAAAGCAACAGTATATTTTTCTTGGTTAATAATAAATAAAACAGTAAAAATACATGTTAACAAAATTAAGATACATAAAACAACAACATTAATAATTCGATATCATGATCATTGTTTTTTATTTATTTTTTTTGCCATTTTTTTGCCTCCTTATCTAATAAATTCTTTTGTTAAAGAATTATAAATCTTTGAAGGACGATTATCTAAATAACCAGCGTCAACAATAATATCAACATTAAATTTTTGAAGATCATTAAATTCTTTAGCATAATTTTGACAGCTAATATTTACACTTGTCCCATAAATTGGCCCAACCTTATTAATAATTTTTTTTAATCATTTTGATTTTGTAATTCTAATCCCAATTGTATTATCTTCTGTAATGTTATAAAGCTTATTAATATCATCTTTTATGTTACCTATTATAGTAGTAGTTTCATTCTTTTTAAAGAGTTTTAAATCATCACGTGGCAAGTCAATAAAATTCTTCGCCATACGAACTGAACTAACAATAACTGATAAATACATTTTTTCTGATCGTCCTTTAACTTTAAAAATTCTCGCTTTTGCTACTGGTGAACTAATAATACACGTCATACCATAAATAGTATCTGTTGGAACAATAATAACTTTTTCTGCTAAATAGCCAGCAATAATCTCTTTGCGATCTTTTACAGTATATACTTTCATATATAATTAGCCTCCTTTCTTATGAACCCTTTGAATTTGATTTAATTTGTTCATTGCTAATATGATTACTTTTAATTTTTGAAATATGTGAAAGAGCAATAATTGATAAAACAGTAATGAAAGCAGATAATAGAATACCACTTGCTAATAATTCATTTCCTTGTAATCAAAAGTAATCTAAATGTCTTGTTTTAAAAAGTGACTTCATTACTGTTTCTTTAAAATTATCACTTTGACTATTTCAATAATCAACTGCTTTTGTTAATTCATATTGAGAAACCAGAAACATTACTAGTGAAGTCCCAGTTACAATTAAAAAACTAACATAAAAACTAATAAAACCTTTTTTAGTTAAATTTGGTTTTTTCAACATTACAAAAGTAAATGCAAATAACATTGAAATAATTAAAGCAGAAGAAACAATTGGTACAACACTAATAAAAATTCCTGACCCGGGCATATTCATTGTCATCTCAAAATAATCAATATTTGGTCGATCTAAAATACTAGTTGTATTCGGTATAATAGCATTAATTGTTAATTGTGGATAAAAGTAAGAAAATAAAAAAAACCGGTTTGCATCAGTAAAACTACTGCCAATAATAATTGTATAAACAAATTGGGGAATAAAAACCATACTTGAAAAAAAAACGACTCATAGTGAAATATTAAATTCATTTGGAATTAAATATAGACTAATAAACTTTTTAAGACGACTTTGATTAAATGTATCTTTTAAAACAAATAATTCTTCTTTTTTAGTTGGATTAATATTATCATTTAATAATCATTCTAATTTAAAACTAACTTTCAAAATAATAAAAATAATAAAAATCATTTGTAATCCTGTAATTCATCAAATAGCATTAAGACCAATTCATGTTAATGGATATTTATTGTTTGTTCCAGGCCCTGTTGCTAAATTAATTAATGCTTTAACAATTGCATCTCGATTTGGAATATCTTTATGAATCATATCTTGAATATTTTTAACAAACTCAGGACCAGTATAACCACCTCTTAAAGAACGACATCACTCTGTAAATAAATCATAATAATATTCTGCAAGTGAAAATAATAAACAAGCACTAAATAAAAAAGAGATAATAAAAACTGTTCCAATTAACAACATTCTATTATTAAAATTAACTGTTCGTTTTTGATGATGAATGTAAAAAACACTACTAATAATGGCACCTGCTAATGTTCCTAACGCAATATATGGCAAACCAAAGATTAAAAACTCATTTGGTAGATTATTAGGTGTTGTAAATGTTGTTAACACATCCTTAGGTACTGTTGCAGTAAAATTAAAGTATTTTTTTAAAAGTTGATCACTATGTGATACATATATAAAAGTAAAATATGGAACCATAATAAATAAAACTAATAAAAAAGCAGTACTAATAATGCGAGTTCTTTTAATATTTTTAAGTTTATCTTCCATATCCTGCACCTCACACTTAAGTTTCTTTTATTTTACTACAAAATATTAATAAATAACATTCGTCATTTTTTATTTATATCTTTTTGAAAATAATATTTCTGATTTGGAAAATATTCTTTTACTAGTTTTTCTAAATCTTTTTTTTGGTCATAACCATGTTCAAAACATAAAATGCCATTTTTTTTAACAACCTTTTGTCAATTTTGAAAAATTTCTCGATAAAAATATAGGCCATCAATATCACCAAACAAAGCGACATGTGGTTCATAATTTTTAACACGATTACTAATATTTTGATTCTTTGGAATATAAGGTGGATTACAAACTAGCAGATCAGCTTTAATCTTATTTTTAATAAATGGTTCTAGCATATCACCTTCCAATAATTTAACATTTTTGCAATTTAACTGCTTAATATTTCTTTTTGCTACTTTTAATGCTTCAGTTGAAATATCACTAGCATAAATTGTTAAACTTGGATTTTCTAAGCCTAAACTAATTGCAATTGCTCCGCTCCCAGTTCCAATATCAATTAAAGTTAATGGTTTATCACCATTATTAAGCAATATTTCATCAATTATAATATTAATATTATCAACTAATTCTTCTGTTTCATAGCGAGGAATTAAAACATTATAATCAACATAAAAATCATATCCATAAAAATTTTGTAAATTAGTAATATGTTGGATTGGTTTTCCATTACGATATGCCATTAACTGTTGTCAATAATCATCAATCTTAAAATTAATTTTATCATTTTGAATTGCATATAATTTTGCTAATGAAGTTTTCATAAAAAATGCTATTAAAATTTTAATATCGGCAAGATAATTAGCATTATTCGAGTCTTTCAAATAGTCTTCTGACTTTTGAATTAATTCATTAACTGTCATTAGTTTCCTTCCATTTTCAATCTTTGTTCTTCATTAATTAATGCTACTACAATTTCATCTAAATTACCTTCCATAATTTGGTCTAATTTTTGTAGTGTTAAATTAATACGATGATCAGTAACCCGATTCTGAGGATAATTATATGTTCGAATTTTTTCACTCCGGTCGCCTGTTCCTACTGCATCTTTTCTTAATGTTCCACGCTCTTCATTAATTTTACGTTGCTGTTCTTCATATAATTTACTTCGTAAATGTTGCATTGCTAATGCCTTATTATCATGTTGACTACGGCCATCTTGGGAAGTTACAACAACTCCTGTTGGTAAATGAGTAATTCGAACAGCTGAATTAGTTGTATTAACATGTTGTCCCCCTGCTCCTGAAGCACGGTAAGTATCAATTTTTAAATCAGCAGTTTTAATTTCAAAATCAACTTCTTCAATTTCTGGTAAAACAGCAATGGTTGCTGTTGATGTATGTACTCGCCCTTTACTTTCTGTTTTTGGAATTCGTTGAACACGATGTGCTCCTGATTCAAATTTCATTTTTGAATAAACACGATCTCCTTTAACCATAAAGGAAATTGTAGAAAAGCCACCTGCTTCTGATTCATTTGCTTCAATTAATTCTACTTTTCAATGTTGTTGTTCTGCATATTTTATATACATTCGATATAAATCACCAGCAAAAATGTTTCCTTCATCACCACCTGCTGCTCCACGAATTTCAAAAATAACATTCTTATCATCATTAGGATCTTTTGGCAATAACATTACTTTTAACTCTGCTGTAAGTTGTTCTTTTCTTACTTCTGAGGTTTTTAATTCTTCTTTTGCTAATTCAATTAACTCATAATCCTTTTCTGTCTCTAAAATTAATTTTGCTTCATTAATATTATTTAAAACATTTTTATAATTTAAGTATAAAGCAACGGTTTCCTCTAATTGTGCTTGTTCTTTTGCTAAACTAGTTAACTTTTTTACATCATTAACTATTTCTGGTTTTGTTAATTCTTCATTAATTAAATTTCACCGCTTTAACATCGTTTCTAATCGTTCAATTGTTTTTTGATTCATTTGCTTCACCTCTTTTTTAGACACTTAACAATTATAATATATTTTAAATAATAATGATTAATTTAATTCATTATAATAAAAAAAATCATAATAATTAATGACTTTTTACTGATTTGAAATTAATGTTTGAAATTTTGGCAAATTTTTTAATTGGTCAACTAAAGTTAAACGATATTCGCAACTTTCAAATGTTTTTTTAATGGGATGTTTATGAATAATTTTTTGGCTAATTTTAAAAACATTACCATTAACAATCACATTGTCATTTTCCTTAATTAATAAGTCTTCTAAAATTATTATTTTGGAATTAATTGGCAAATTTTCAACAAAATGAGCTTTAATTTTTTTTATATTTTTTGGCTTACTATTTATAATAAAATAAACTTCAGCATTTAATCCACTTTTTGTTAACATTTTTTCCTCCTACATTAGTATGTTACTTCATGACAATGACGACAGCGAGCTTCATATTTATCCTTTTCACCAATTAAAACAATTGGATCATAATAATTAGCTGGTTTCCCATTAATTAAACGTTGGGTTCTATTTGCTAAATTTCCACATTTAACACAAATTGCATGCAATTTCTTAACCTCTTCTGCTCGTGTCATTAATTGTTCAACATTAATAAAAGCTTCACCGCGAAAATCTTTATCTAAACCATTAACAATAACAATAATTCCTTTATCTGCTAAAGAATCAGCAAGTTTAACAATATTATTATCAAAAAATTGGACTTCATCAATCCCAATAACATTTGTTGTTGGTTTAAGGTTTGTTAATAACTCTTCAGAATTCTTAACTGATATTGCTTCAACTGCTTTTTTGCTATGACTAACAACTTGGTTTTCACTATAACGATTATCAATTGTTGGTTTAAAAACTTGAATTTCAAATTTAGCATAACCTAGGCGAACTAAGCGGCGAATAAACTCTTCGGTTTTTCCAGAAAACATACAACCAGTGATAACTTCTATTCAGCCTATTTGAGCTTTACTATTTAAAAAATACATTCTTAACCTCCCATATATTTAATGTTATTTTTAATTACAAAACTTAAGTCTTTTAAAACTCGTTCTAAATCTTCTCACTGATAAATTTTTGCACCGCTTGCTAACTGATGACCACCACCACAGTACTTTTCTGCTACTTTATTAATAATATAAGTATTACTACGAATGCTAAGGTTTATATAACCCTCTGCTTTATTTTCAATTACTCACATTCAAATTTTAAATTCTTTAATATTACTCATAATATTAACCCATGGTTTAACAGTCTCATAACTCATATTATGTTCTTTTAACATTTCATCAGTTATCTTAACATAACTAATTTCTTTATCATAAATAACTACTTGCGATAACAAATAATTTTTAAAGCGTACATTAACTCATGATTCTTCATATAAATTTTGATAAATTGATTGCAAATCAAAACCTGTCGCAACTAATTGCCCTGCTAACATAAAAGTATTGTGGCAAGTTTTACTATACATAAAACGATTTGAATCTGTTACAATTCCAGTAAAAATTAATTTGGCTGCCTCTTGTGTTACTATTAATTTTGATGTTAAAACTAACTCAGCAATCATTTCTGAAACTGCAATTTTAGTTTCATCAATTCATTGTATATCACCAAATGGCGTAAAATTAGGATGATGATCAATTTTAATAACTTCTTTTGCTTTCTGCCAATATTTACTATCAATTCGTTCAATGTTCGCTGTATCAGTCACAATTACTAATGCATCTTTATAATCTTCTGCTTGAAGAAGATCAGGTTTTGCTAAGAAGGCTAAAAAATCATTTGGTGCACCATCAACTAATACCCTCTTATTTGGAAAATTATCTTTAATGAATTGTGCTAATCCAAATGCTGAACCATATGCATCACCATCTGGTGAAATATGACGTAAACAAATAATTGTCTTATAATCTTTAATTTTTTGTAAAATAATTCCTTTTAAATCTTGCATTTGTTTTCCTCGCTTATATGTTAGCAACTAAATTATTGTTAACTTTATCATAAACTAATAATGCATTCTTTTCAAAATATATTGTTGTTGTTTTTTTTAAATTTAGTTCTTTTTCTGACACTAAAATTTTAAAAATAACTTCATCATTAACTTCAAAAAAGCAAACAATTGATTTAAAGACTTTTTTAATTGACTTAACATGTCCTTTATATAATAAATGTAAATCTTTGTTAAATTCCTTTGTCTTTTGGAATGAGATTAAGTTTGGATTAACTGCTAAATAATATTCTTTTTGATCAATTAATTTAGTTCCTTTAGGTAATTTAATCTTAATTTTTTCATTTTCTAAAACTTTTTCTGCTATAGAATATTTCATGCTAAAAACATTTTCTGAACTATTATACATTATTTGATATAAATTAATTGTATTAGGTAAAAATTCAGCATTATTTTTTGACATCAATTTGTAATTATTATCCTTATCAAAAAATAATAATTGTGTAACATAATTTTTAATATTCTCAATGTTCTTTGTTAAAACTAAAAAAGTTAACTGTGGATTATAGTTTTTTAAACTAAGTAAAATTTCATTTAATTCATTTGCTTCATTATGAGTTAAATTGTCAAAAGTATTATGTAAAATAATTAATTCTTTCTTACTTAAAATGGCATTTATCAATCTAATTTTAGTATGATCAAAACTACTTAAATTTTTAGTAAGTTTAAATCAATTCATTTTAATATTTAAATTACTCATTAATTTTTTAACTTCTTCAAAAGCTTGATTATAAACTGTTACAACTTTTTCATTTGCTTCTTCAATAGCAAGTGAATTATCTTTTTCACGAGTTTCTAATGTATTATTTAATAATTCCAAATGATATTTATGAAAATATTCTAAAACTTTTCCCTTAATAATTGTTGCTTCATCTGGTAATAAATTTGCAATTAATTGTTCTTGTTTTTGATTATAGTTAAATCATTGATCTTCTGATAATTTTGTTCAAATAATTATATTTGAGGAATTACTTTTATTTAAAATTCCTTTAATAACACTCTTATGTTTACTATCTTTTAAAACCATATTTATAACATTAAGACGATATTTTTTTAATGCTTTTTGTGCTTTAATTAAAAGATAAAGTTCATATGTAATTTCAGTCTGCAATATTTTTAAATACTTTTCACAAACTAATTTTGCCCCAATAAAACCAAAACTTTTATCTTTAAGTTTTCTTTTTTTAGCAATTTCATAACAATCACACAAATAATCTAAGTCAGAAATATAATAAATTTTATCTCATAAAGCTTGTAAAAATGCAAGATAACCTTCATATACACGAATTTCTTCTCTTTTATAAGTATAAGTATGTAAACTTTGAATAAAAATTGAATCTTTATCATCATCTAAAATTTTACTAATTTCTTTTTTATGGAATTCACTAATTTGAGTTAAATAAGTCTCAATTCATTCTTCTTTAATATGAATTGAATTATTAAAATATTCATTAATGATTTTATCTATTTTTAATATTAAATCTTGTTTATTTAAATCATTACCAATAAAAACTAAATTTTTATAAAAATATTTATTTTTATTATATTTTAATGAACTATCATGTAAAAATTTTGGCGTTTTTAAAATATGATAAGCCAAACGTAATTTTGTTGGTAAAAAAGCTAATCTTAATGGGCCAGGTGATACATAACCAATTCTACGTTCTTTTGGTAATAAAGTTGTGATATTTCTATTGTTTAAATAAATTTTTCCATTACGTGGTTTTTTCTTTCCCAATAACAATTTTAAAAAATATAATTGTGAAAACTTATTCTCAAAATGAGTCCCCAAAATTTCTTGACTATCAACACTAAAATTTAAATCACTAAAAATAATTTTTTTATATCGTTTATACTTTAAATTATTAATTTTCAATCCCATTAAAATACCACGCTCCCAATTAATTTTATTATACCCAAATAAAAATAATAAAAAATAGTTATTGTTAAGTTAAACTTATATTTCCGCTAATTTTTGAAAAATTATGTTTCTAATTTAATAAAATTACATTACAAAATATCAAAAAAACCTTTATCTTAAAAAGATAAAGGTTTACCAATTATTCTGCTTTTTGTTCATCAGATTTTGGTTTCGCTGTTTTTTTGTTAAGTTCTTTTTGTGCTTTTGATGCTTTTTCTGTTTGTTTTACTAACTCTTCTTTTTTATTAAATTTAGATTTAAATCGTTCAACACGTCCAGCTGCATTAGCAAACTGTTGACTTCCTGTATAGAAGGGATGGCATGAAGAACAAGTATCAACTTTTAATTCTTCTCCTTTAGTAGAACCACTTATGTACTCAGTTCCACAAGTTGTACACATAATTTTAGTATCAAAATATTTTGGATGGATTCCTTCTCTTGCCATATAACTCACCTCACTTTTAATAATATGACTGCATATTATTTGCACGTAAATAATGATAACACATATTTAAACAAAAACAAAGATTATTTAATAATCTTTGCAAATTCATTAAAATCAATTCTAACACGTGGCATTGTTGCTTTATTATCATCTTCATCATAGTATCCTAACGCTAAAGCTAAGACTGTATAATATTTTCCTTGATCAAACGTACAATGTTTTGCTAATAACTCATCACATTTTTTGCATCAAAACCACCCATAATAGTAGTTCCTATTCTTAAATCAGCAGCTTGAATTGTAATAAAACTAGTTACAATATGAGCTTGTTCTGAAGCAAATGCAGAAAGATGTTCTTTTTGTTGCAAAAAAGTTTGATATTTTTTAATTGCTTTTTCTAAATCATCTGCTTGATTAATAACTCGTTCTAAGCGTTTTGTTAAAAATTCAGTTGAAACTAAATAAGATGGATTAGTACCCGTAATAAGCATCATACAACTAGCATTTTTGACTTTTTCTTGATTTCAGCCAAGCATTGCTTCATCAGCAAATTTCTTTTTTAATTCTTGATTTGTAATACTAACAACATTAGTTACTTCAATTCCTGATGAACAAGGTGCTAAGCGCCCTACTTCAAGTATTACTGTTAAATCTTCTTGATTAATTACTTTTTTACTATTATATTTTTTAATAGTTTTTCGTCAATTAATTGCATTTTTTACTGTCATTTAATATTATTATCTCTTTTAATTTTTATTACTCATTAATTTTTGTCAAAGCAACGTTTAATACATCAACACTTTTTGCAAAAGGAGGTGAATATGGTAGATCTAAATACTCAATTTCACCAATTTTAGTTTTTGTTCAAATAATTGGGATTAAAGCATTGATTCTTAAACTAGCTTTATTATAACCAAAAATTTGTGCACCAACAATAATTTTAGCTTTTTGGTCATAAATAATTTTAATTGTTACTGGCTTCGCATCAGCAACATAGTGTGTATGATCTGTTCCATTTACAACGACCTCTTTCACATTAAAACCATTCAAAATTGCTTGTTCTTTTGTATATCCTGTTCGAGCAATTTCACTTTCGAAAACCTGCATAATACTTGTTCCAATTCCACCAGGAAAATGATCTTTCTTTCCCGCTAAAATATTACCTAGAACCTTACCATTTTTGGCTGCAATTGTTGCTAACGACATATAATTTAATTTATTATCAATAATATTTTTTGTCATCACACAATCACCTACAGCATAAACATCTTTAATATTTGTTTCAAATTGGTTATTCACTAAAATTGCCCCAAATTCATTCATTTTTAAATCTGTTGTTTTTAAAAAATTAGTTGCTGGAGTAACCCCAATTGCAACTAATACTAAATCTGTTGCAATTTCTTCTTCCGGTGATAATTTAATTTTTGTTACCTTATTATTTTCAACAACAAGTTCTGTTACTTTGGTATTTGTTTTAATTTTAATTCCTTTTTTTTCTAAATCATTTGCTAATAAATGTGCAATATCTTCGTCAAGCAATTTTCGTGAAATTCATTTGTCAGCTTCAATTAACGTAATTTTTTTTCTTGCCAAGCCAAAACTTTCACAAAATTCTAATCCAATAAAACCTCCGCCAATAATAGTAACATTTTTTACTTTTTTTAAACGTGAACGTAATTCAATGGCAGCTTCCAAGGTTGTACCTGGAAAAACATTTACAGCGTCTTCTCCTGCTAAATTTAAACGACGTGGTGTTGCTCCAACACTAATAATTAATTTGTCATAATTATCAATAAATTCTTGGTTTGTATTATAGTTAATTCCGTAAATAGTTTTTGTTTTAAAATCAACGCGTGTTATTTCACAACTAGTTTTAACAAGAATCCCCCGATTTTGAAATTCTTCAACAGTTCGTGCAATCATTCTTTCTGCATTGTCAAAATGTTTTCCAACATAATAAGGAATTCCACAAGCTCCTAATGATGGATATTTAAACTTTTGATAAGCAATAATTTCAACATCATTTTTTAACATACGTTTTAATTTACTTGCTGCTGTCATGCCAGCTGTTGAACCACCAATTACTATTACTTTCATATTTTTCAACTCTCTTTCTTCTATAGTAATATTATAACCTTAGATTATTAAAATAAAAATAAAGGACTAAGCCTTTATTCTTTGTTTTTTCTTTTTTCCCGTTTTCGTTTTTTTCGCAATCTTGACCATTTAAAAAGAATTAAGTCTTCATTTTCTAATGAATTAGTTAACTGAGCAGCAATTGTTGTTGCTTGTAATCCCCCC
>CAJQZN010042300.1:118752-140479 GCA_907164685.1 Colias eurytheme | reverse complement strand
TTTCAGCGCCTACATCTTCACAGACTGCTTTAAACATCTTGAATGTAGTTAAAAGTAACAAATCCGAAATTTCTTTTAAAATGAACTTTGTGTTCAGGTGATAAGCAATGGTATGGAGGGCCAATGCAAGAGGACCAAGTGTATCCCATTCAGCACGCACACCAGAACTACACAGCATACGTGACACAAGAAGCCGACAACGCAAACATAGTCGAGCGATACTGGCTCAACTCTGCCGGCGAATACATCTACGTGCACCCACAAGTACCTTTATTCGTTGACTACAACCTCCTTCAGCCAAATCACATCTGTTTTGGAGCTCAAATCGCTGAACCCTATTCCACTAAAAGAACACACACAGAACTTTCATATGATATCTGGTTTTTGTCGGACGTAAAAGCAGCGCATAAACATGCAGTGGCCAACTATTTGGGGAAACCGTCTGGCTTACCAGACTTTCGCATGATACAACACCCCATCTGGTCAACTTGGGCTCAATACTCATATGATGTCACTGGACAGAAAGTTATGGACTTCGCTAATGAAATAAGAGAGCACGGATTTAACGATTCGCAGTTGGAAATTGATGATCTTTGGGAGACGTGTTACGGTTCGATGGAAGTCGATACAAATAAGTTTCCGAATATGACTCATCTCGTTGAAGAGGTAAAGAAATTGGGATTCCGCGTTACAATCTGGCTGCATCCGTTTATTAATGGAGGATGTGAACCTTGGTACTCTGAAGCCTTGAACAATGGGTAAGTCGAGATGTTGCATTAAATTTGCATACAAAATATTATGTAAGCAGATTAAAAACATTAAAATTCCACAGAATTATGTAATTGCATTTGGTTCAGTTTTTCGGTCTCTATATCATCATCATTTTAACAAGACTTCATTAAAATATTTTCTTTTCATAATTAAGTAGATTTGATCTCTGATGCGATCGTCTGTCATCAACGATTAATATGTCCAATATTCAACAAAAAATAAATAAATATAAGTAGTCGCTAATGACACATACAAACAATTTTACATAAATCCCATTTATCATTTTCCAAATATTTAACCTACAAAATATTTCAATAAACTTCCATCTTCAGCTATCTAGTACTCAATGAAGAAGGCAGCCCAGCAGCATCCTGGTGGAACAACAACGGCACTTCACCAGGTCTGATCGACTTCACGAACCCGGCCGCGGCGGGCTGGTGGTCCTCTAGAGTGAGGAACCTTCTCGATACTCACGGCTTTGATAGCGCTAAGTTTGACGCTGGACAGAGCAGCTATTCGCCACAGGTAACAATAGAATTAAAGATATTTTCTTTCGTTTCAATAACGTTTATGTTATTGAAACGAAAGAAATATCAATTAATAAAATTAATCCTGCCAACGACATGACATGATGACATAGTTACAGCATACTACCACAACGAATTTTACCTTGCTAACATAGAATATGAATAAAAAATATGTAACGACATTACTCGAGCTTTCATATTTTTAAAGTGAAACTTTTATTAAATCGTCTCAAACTTTTTGGTCTGTGTAGCGCAAGTCGCGTGACGGTCGGCTGCCGAGTAGGTATAAAGCAGTGTTCGAAAAGTTTCACTTTTACCGTGGTTTCATAAAACCACACAACATTTTTTTTTTATTTATTTTATTGTATAATTATTTTTAGGTGCCAGTACAGAATGGAGATATAGATCTACACCCACACCACATAGTGGACGCATTTGTGAGAACTTGCGCAGAATTCGGAGACATGGTGGAAGTCAGAGCAGCATTTATGTAAGAAAATAAATAACTTATACCTACATCTGTTTGAACTCTGTGGTTCGAACTATCAATTATTTATCCAACCTTTTTCCACATAAAAATTGATTCATTAATTATCTGATTAAGGTCGTGAAAAGTTATTATTTCTGTGAATATTTTGTAAAAAAGTTAAAAATAATTAACTCCATACTCCTATCATCATACACTGTAAAACCTTTACTTTACAGGACTCAAGACCTCCCCATTTTCGTGCGCATGGTAGACAGGGACTCCATCTGGGGCATCAACAACGGCCTGCCCACGGTCATCACAACCACCTTCCAGATGAATCTGAACGGCTACCCCTTCGTGCTGCCAGACATGATCGGCGGCAATGGATACAACCTGAACCACGCGCAAGCTGACATTCCTTCGAAAGAACTGTTTATTCGCTGGGTTCAAGCGAACACGTTCTTACCGTCGATGCAGTATTCGTATGTGCCGTGGAACTTTGATAATGAGGTAAAATGTGAATATTGGCATTTATGGAGAATAAAAGAAACGGCCAAGTCTATTTTCGTACCATATCCAATGGAAAGCACAGTTAATTCGTCACACATCAACACATCCCTACTCAAAATTAAATATTTTTTATACTACTCAAAATTAAATATCTTTTATATAATATATTATTATCGTAGAGTAATTGAATAATACGATTTGCGTCAATTTTCGTTATAGCTACTTACAAAAATATGTTAAAAATTGAAACGAGTGGTTTAAAAAAAAAAAGACGGGTTGCACTCCGGGAGTGCCGGCAGAAATGAAAACTTGATTATTAACGTTGAGCATGTTTGATATTTTGGAATGGTATCCGTCTTACGCTTTTTCGATCAGGTCACGTGTCCTGACGCGAGTTTAAGATTTTATACCCATTACAGAAAAAGTGCTCAACGCCGCTAAAGAAGTTTTCACTTCAATAAATCATATCACCATCTAAAATAGACTAAATTAACAGCATTGCAGTTGTAAAGCAGATTATTGTGTTTTATACGTATAGAAATCATTATTTTAACAGATTGCAGTTAGACTAATCTCTAGTATTTTTTGTCCATCGCATGATCGATTACGACATACATCTCACAAACAAATCAATCAATATTTAATAACACTGAAAGTGTTTCTAATGCTAGGCTTCGTGTTTACAATCTTCGTCATCACCTTTGTTAAATACAAATTAACTCTAATTGCCAGAGACACCTTCAGGAATAATAAGACGTAGGTAATAAATAGCACATTAAATCGTCAATAATCAATTATCTTATTGAATGAGTAATTACTGTTGATTAGTGAAATAAGTGATACCTTTGGTAGGATTTCGTTACAAACTAACTGAATCATTGGACGATTTATTATAACAATGCAGAGTTAAGATTTTAGACCACTAACACCAAACTTGAACATAGACATTTTCATATCCAAATGAAACAAACATAGTTAAAAATATAATTCTTATAGCATATTTTAATTACATTTTAGTTTATCGCGTTATCTTTGGTACCTGAACAAGGAAAAACCCTATAGACATCATTTCAATATATTCCAGACGATCGAAATAAGCAAGAAGTACACAGACCTCCATGCAGAATATGCTGACCAGATCTATGCGGCCATGCATGCGTCCGTGCATGACGGGTCACCTGTGAACCCTCCGCTGTGGTGGATCGACCCTACGGACCCTGAGGCCCTGGTTATAGCTGATGGTAAATAATTTTCTTATACATCTTATGAATATTATTTCTCATGAGGAAGGTTATGATAGATAAGTATGTTGATATGTCTCTTGAACGAGCAGTTTAGATGCTTCACGAAACACTGTAAGAAACCTCGGGTTACATTCGATTAACTAAAAAGTGAAAAACTTTAACTTTGGCAAATAATTCATAAAATTAGTAGTATTCATTAAGTTTGTTTTGTATCCTGTCATAACACTGAACAGCGAACGATCAGGATAATTTTTATTTCAGCTTACAAAATTTTCAAATATTAAAGTTATAAAACACAAGATAATTTTCCCATCTTTCCCAGAATACCTATTAGGGGAAGAAATCCTCGTCGCTCCAGTTCTTAAGGAAGGAGCTAGAACCCGTAACATCTACCTACCAGCTGGCACATGGTTCGAAGAAGGCGACCCAGACAGGGCTCATGTGGGCCCCATTTGGCTCAAAAACTACCCAGCTCCTTTAGAAACACTCCCATACTTCGTGAAACATAAAGAAAATGTATCTGATTCCGCAACTATTCCTACCTTAACTTTAGCTACCTTCCTATTAGCTCTAGCTATTATTTTTGTTTAATTAACCTTTGAGAGTTTTAATATTGTATTAATATATTAAAATGTAAATTGTAAATAAAATACTGTAGTTAGTAAGATAAAATAAATTATACTTATTTAAGAATTTGTTGTTGTTTTATTTCCAAAACTCAAAACCGAGAGGTAGGTACGAGTACGATAAGATTTATAATGACAAGAAGAGAGTTTCTATCCATTTTTTTCTGGAAAAAAATGGATAGAAACTCTCTTATTTTTTAAATCACAACAAGTTAGTCTATTAATGTTAAATAATTTATTTAGATGATTATATATATAAGCTGAGTTAGCTGAGTACTGGCGTCTGGCAAATACAGTTTTGGTACAACGAGTTTTAATTACCTCCTTCCTTCTTCTTCCCTCCACTGTGGTATAAATAAATGGTGTTTTTTTGTGTGTTTTTATTGTAATAAGTAAGATGTATAGTTGTCTGACTGATAGAATATCACATAATTTATACAGATCTGTCACAGTATTACAATGTTATATGGTAATACTGTGGATCTGTCGTTGGAAACCGGCGAGGTTTTTGATACATGACTTTCAGAAGACACCTATGCACACGCTCCATTTCTATGAATTTAGATTTGTTAGCTCCCCCCCAGATAGGAATACAATATGCTAAGATTGATTGAACTAAGGACTTGTATATTTGATTCCTAAGCTTATGTGAAGTTACATGTCTCAAAGATTTAAAAATCCAGATTAGTTTCCGTGCTCTTTCGTTCATATAATCAATGTGTGAATGCCAAGATAAGCGGTGATCAAGTATGATCCCGAGATATTTTGTAGTAAAAACTTTTTCAATAGTGTCGCAAGTACAATTTAAATTATTAGTTCCATCACATTCGTGGAGCTTAAGGTTAAGATTAGGATTAGGTTGTGTTTTATTATTAATTGAGAAGCATATGTAATTAGTTTTTTTAATGTTTAAAGTGAGGAGATTACTTATTAACCAATCAGAAATTTTAGAAATACCTATCTGTGCCGCGTTAAATACAGAAAGCCATGAATTCCCACTAAACACTATCGCCGTATCATCTGCGTAAGAGTAGATTTTTCCATTTAATATACTTAAATTAGTAGCAGTAAAATAATTTCATTGCATTTGGACGATTGAAAAGCCAGTCTTAAAAGAAAGCTATTTAAATAATACCTGTAAACAGGTGTTTAAGAGATGTTAAAAAATAAGTAAAATTTTGAGTCATGAGAAGTGATTTGTAAGATCCGCTTACGAACACTTAGTTGTAATTTTCATACGATTTCCAAGAAAGGTTAAATGGCTGTAACAGATCAGTTGATCTGCCTATAATTATAGAGATGTAATTACTTCCAATGATAGCAAAAACAGATACATAACAAACGCAGGGGCGCGAGTTACACAGTCGCCGATGTACTGACCTACGATATGGACCACAAATTGTTCTGTGAGAATACATTTTTGTTATTATTGTTAGTAGGACATTTAAATTTTAAATACAAGCAAATAGTTATATTTTAATTGCTAATAGATGCCGATAAAAAAAGATAAAACAGAGCCGAACTAAGTTAAGATTCTTCGGCGCTGCAAAGGTTTTGAAATTTATTTTTATTTATTTAATAAGGTGCACACCACAGCTGACAATTTTGCCTCGATAAACACAAATTTAATTACATGTTGCGGTGAAATGCCAACCAATTAATTGTATGCACACAGCATAGTTGAGGGAAAAAAAATTATTAAAAATTACATTAATTAGCACAATTCATAGATCAAGTAAAATAATTTCCAAAAATACATGTCATAAAATAAGTTGAATCTAATTAATCATAGTACCTACAGATAAAATATATCACATCAATATAGCTAAGTACAGAACACTAAATCACTTAAAATATAGTTAAATCAATAAATACCTACATAACATTCAATCACATAAAATACAATTCGTTACATTCCATCACAGTATAACAATAAATTATGTCTAACAATAAGTAAAGTATCTTAGAAACTATGGCAGTCAAAGATTAAATTATCAACAATTCATTCAAACAATTCAAACAATTCATAGATCAAGTAATTTTTTTGTTTTTAAATACATGTCAAAAAGTAAATTGGATCTAAATTATAGTACAGATAAATATATCAATATAGCTACAATACATTAAATCACATAAAATACAGTAAAATCAATAAATACCTACATTACATTCAATCACATAAAATACAATTCATTACATTTCATCACAGTATAATAATGAATTATGTCCAATAAACATTAAAGTATCTCAGAACTATGGAAGTTAAAGATTAAAATATCATAGAACTTGTAGATTAGACTTGAGCACGGTTTTGACCTGATTTTTAAATTTACCCAGTTTTGGATCAAATACGTCAAGTTCTGTGTTTGGCTTACGCGAAGTCAAATCATTATACAAGCGACACATACGGACCATGGGATTATAGAAAGAAGTATTATTTTTTAAAACATTTATGCAGAAGAGAGAAGGGTGTCTGGGATTAGGTTTTATGTTAAAATTAAGAAGTGAGAGCAGAGTTGGACAGTCAATATGAAAGTGTATGATATGATGAAGAAATAAAAGATCCTGGTACTGTCGGCGCGTTGAAAGTTTCGTGACATTAAACATCTCCAATTTATCTTCATAGGATATTTTGTCTCCTGCGTTGAATCTGTAGTTTACCAATCGAAGTGCTTTTTTCTGTACTCTCTCGATACGGTCATTATGAATCTGGTAGTAAGGTGACCAAATGATTGACCCATATTCCAGATTCGTGCGTACCAGAGTATTATAAAGGTAAAGAAATGTAGATGGTCTGAGGAATTCCTTTGAAAATCTAGAAATAAAACCCAATATACGGAGCGCTTTTCCAATCATCTGGTCATAGTGGTCACGGAATGAAAGTTTTTGGTCAAAAAGTATACCTAAATCTTTAGCAACGCATTTATTTTCTAAAACATGGTCATTTAATTTGTATTGAAAATTGATAATATTTTTACTTTTATTGGTGAAAGATATACTAAAACATTTATCAAGGTTGAGAAACATTCTATTGTTCTTGCACCATTCCAGTAAAGTATTGAGGTCCATTTGTAGTTTATGACTGTCATTTTTAGATAGAATAGTGTTAAAAATCTTTAGGTCATCTGCATAAAGTAAGCAAGGACATTTGAGGGTTTGAGCAAGGTCGTTAATAAACATTATGAAAAATAAGGGACCTAAATGAGAACCTTGCGGTACTCCAGAATAGGCAATAAAAGGTGAGGATTTATGACCACCAATCACAACTATCTGACTTCGTTTCGTTAAGTACGACTTTATCCAGCGAAAAAGGTTTCCATGTATGCCAAATGAAGATATTTTGTTGCAAAGAACCTCGTGATGAACCTTATCAAATGCCTTTTTAAAGTCGGTATAGATGCAGTCGACTTGACCGCGTTTAGCAAATGAGGAGCATATAAAGTTTTTGAATATAAGGAGATTACTGATGGTCGATCTCCCCCTGACAAATCCGTGTTGATTATCGGAAATAAGAGATTTTATATGGCTATAGATTTGGTCGTAGACAAGTGATTCAAATACCTTAGCTGTTGTCGATAAAAGACTGATAGGTCGGTAATTTGTACAGTCAGAGCGATCACCCGACTTATGTATAGGAACCACATGCGCTTTTTTCCATTCATTAGGGAAATGAAATGAAATGATAATTTATTTGCAAAAGTTGTTTCCAATTGTATCAAATATTACCTTAATTGTTGCTCTTAAATATTCTAATATAGTCCGTAGTCCTGAAAATCTAGACAATAATTAGAGGATGATTTTTGTAAAATGCCAATATGTATTCATAGATGAGATGAATGCATAGATGAATCTTATAAATATTAAATTTCGAAATACGTAACACTTAGATACAATTTACGCCTCACAACCAAATAACAACTAAAGATAATTTCTAGCACAATCGTTTAAGTTTTATTATTTTTTTGCATAGTGCTCGCAGTGTTATCTACGAGCGTGTATGCTGTGGATAATATCAAGATATTGGATACATCAGACATAAAACTTCAACTGGAAAACAATCCTTATGGTGGAATTAACGTTATATCCGATCGCAGTAAGTATTATTTATTTTTAGCATACAAACTAATTTTAATGATTATATTTTTTTGTATATGCCAGGGATCGAAGACCTCTCAGTTCTACGATCACACATTTACCACCACCAATTTTGTGTAGTGCCGAGATTTAATGAAATCGATTAAAATAATAATAAATAAAATAAATAAAAAGCCTTTATTGTTGATCTTAATTTAAATTACAAAACTTTTCTAAGTATGCCTCAGAACTAATTACTACTAACATTTACTAACTAATTATACTTTATAAACTCAACAATTTAATTTATATTTAAGTGATTTCAGTTCGGCAAACGGTAGTTACTCCTCAACTTGTCTTCCGACAAAGGCCTCCTCTAAAGATCGCCATTCTGTTCTGTCCCTAGCCTTTCGAGTCCACATTGGACCTGCTATTTTTCGAATACCATCTTCCCACCTTGTAAGTTGTCTTCCTCTGTTCCTTTTGCAGTCTATCGGGTACCATTCTGTTATTTGCCTAGTCCATTTATCCTTCTTCTCTCTTATCATATGGCCTGTCCATCTCCACTTTAGTTGTTTGTATGTTATATATGCATTCTTGAATTTAGTTTTACTTTTAATGTCTTTTAGTTTTTCTCGATCTTTTCTCTTAACCCCTATTGTACTTCGCTCAATTCCATTTTGACAAACTTTTATTTTGTTTGCCAGTTGTTCTGTCAATGCCCATGTTTGGCACCCGTATAGCAAACATGGTAAAATACACATATTAAATACCTTTCTTTTTTCTTTCATTGGCATGTCTTTGTTCTTCATAACTTCGCTTAGCGACCAGTATCTTTTCCAGGTGTTAGCTATTCTTCTTTCTATTTCCTTTTTCATGCAGTCTTCGGTAGATATTAGTTGTCCTAAGTAAACGTACTCATGTACATATTCTATTCCCACTCCGTCTAATGTTATGGTATCATTTTGTGTAGAATTTGACATAATTTTAGTTTTCATTAAATTCATCGTTAGGCCTGCCTTTGCACTTTCTTCAGCTAATTGTTGCAGCATTGCTTGTAATGTCTTTGGGCTTTCCGAGAAAATAATTATGTCATCTGCAAAACGTAAGTGGCTCAGGTATTCGCCGTTTATTTTTAATCCTTGATTCTTCCAATCCATTTTCCTAAATATTGTTTCTAAGACTGCTGAGAATAATTTAGGAGAAATAGGGTCTCCTTGGCGTACGCCTCTTCTGATGGGAAATTCTTGGATAATAGTTTCAAGCTTAACTTGCGCTGTGCTCTTGGTGTATACGTTTTGGAGAATTCGTAAGTATTTTGGTTGTACGCCCTGCGTTTTTAGTGCCATCCATATAAAGTCGTGTTCTAGCGTGTCAAATGCTTTATTAAAATCAACAAACCCTAGATAGTAAGTCTTGTTATATTCTTTATATTTTTGCAATATTTGTCTAAGGGTGTGAATGTGGTCTATAGTGGAAAAATTTCGACGAAAGCCAGCCTGTTCTTTCGGCTGATTTTCTTCAAGGGTGTTTGTAATTCTTGATAATATGATTTTTGAAAAAACCTTATAGACATTCGACATTAAGCTAACGGGCCTGTAATTTGATATATCTCCTTTATCGCCCTTTTTGTGTAGTAATATAATAGTTGATTTTGTCCAATCCTCGGGAATATTTTCTGTTATGATAATTTCGTTAAATATATCTGTAAGCTTCGGAGCAATCACTGGTAATGTTATTTTCAGTAGTTCATTTGTAACGAGATCTGATCCGGGAGCTTTATCGTTTTTCTGTGTATGTATCGATTTTATGGTTTCTTCTGTAAGTATTTCAGGCACTTCCTCTTCATCAGTTAATGTGTCATTTTCTTTTACACTTTGTCTATTTTTTTGGCTTTGGTATAGGTTCTGGTAAAAGTCTGTAGCAGCTTTTAGTATCTCCGATCTCTTTTCTGTAGTTTTACCGTCTTTCTTTTTCATACTTGTTATCCATTCCTTTTTGCAATTTAGTTCTTTTATTGCCTTTTTTATTCCTCCTGTTTTTTCTATAAAATTCTTCATTGTATTGGTTCGTTTTGTCTTTCTTTCTTTGCGTAATTTTTCATTTATCATTTTACTTAATTCAGATATTTTTTTTCGGTTTTCCTTTGTTTTTCTATCTTGTAGTAGTTCCTTGCGTTTTTGTAGTAGTGCCTTACTTTCAAATGAGATTTCTTTCTTGGTGTTTGTATTTGTTTTCTTAGTTACAGTTTTTAGTTTGTGTAGTAGCATGTTATATTTTTCTTCTATAGGTAAATGTTCTTTTGTCTGTAATGATGTTTTAAGATTTTTTAGCAATAATTCTGTGTCGCCAGTATACTGAACAACTGCATATTTATTATGAAATTGCCTTGTTTTCTTGGGATATGTGCCTGCCATTATAGCCCGTACCATTCTATGATCGGTGTTAAAATTTAAATTTTTTATGATCGATAGGTCTTTGAAAGCTTTTCTATTATTGGACATAATAAAGTCTATTTCGTTTTTATGAAGGCCGTTAGGTGAGATCCATGTCCACTTCTTTGTCAATTTCGTTTTATAAAAGCTGTTTAGAACACTTAATTTGTTTTCTAGTGAAAAGTTTACCAACCTTGTACCGTTCTTGCTTCTAGTGCCAAAACCAAAGTTTCCTATGGAATATTCTTCGCCCCTATTTTGTGTTCCGATTTGGCCATTAAAGTCACCCATCACTATCAGATTTTTATGTGATGTTTCGATGGTGTTCTGGAGTTCTTCATAGAATTTATCAGTTTTTATTAAATCTTCCTTTTTGTCCGATTCGGTTGGAGAATATGCTTGGATAATGGACCAGTTTTCCTCGTTTAGTTTTATGTTAAGAATTGAGATACGCTCTGATATTCCTCTTAGTTCTATTATGCTGTTTACTAAATTCTTTCTGACCATGAATCCGACTCCATAAAGCCCTGGAGTCTCTCCTTTATACTGTAATATATACTTTCCACGATCTTCAATTTGTTCTCCAAACCTTCTCATTTCGCTTATTCCTATTATATCCCATTTTATATCTTCCAATGCTATTTCTAATTCTTGGAGTTTTTCAGGTGTTCTTAGAGATCGACAGTTCAAAGTTGCTATATAAATATCATTTGTTTTCTTGACTTGACTACATGTGTTGGTGTTTATTTGTATGTTGGCATTATTTTTAACCTTTAGAGGGTCGTGGTCATTTTCCCCCACGAGGACCGGTCGATGAAATCGATTAAATTCATTTTCAAATCTCCCATGACAAATCAATGTAACCAAAACGAAGTTACATAAATAAACAGATTTTAAATTTAAGACGAAATCAGTTAAATAGTCTTCCATCAATTTTTAAGCAAGATCTCATCTTTTAACCATTACAATTTCCTCAGAGGGTCTCCGAGAAACCATTTCCGTGATAGGCCGTCACGCCGGAGACATTAAAGATACAAACCAAGATGGGGACATCCTCCTACAATACGAGAACGACACACGACTCACTATTACCGCTAAAGAAGTGGCCAATGGCCATCTCATTACTTTTACCTGGCTCTCAGGAAACAAAGAGCGCCTTGAAGATTGCATTAATTTAGGTATTTATGACCCATTGTTTGTAGTAATTATTGACAATTAGAGGTGTATTTTCTAATGTGTTTAGGAATTTTCCTGCAAGAAATTTACCTATCTATGTTCAATCACAATGGTATTCAAAACTAAATTAAACAACTGAATAAAGTCTCCTTATTTCTTTAATCTATGTAAAAAAATCTAGATTTGTTTTCCACTATTTTAGGTAGCCATCATTGGTACGGAGGGCCACAACAAAAACGTCAGTACTGGCCAATTGAAAAACTACTCTTGCAAGATTACTCCTACATCACGAAAGAAGCAGACAATTGCGCTGTAGCCGAACCATACTGGCTCAATTCTAACGGCATTTTTTATTATTTCGACAAGAAAGTTCCCCTTTTCGTCAACCAGAATAACATAGATAAGAATGCTGCGTGTTTCTATTCTGAAATAAAACCTCCCTATTCAAAAAAGAGGGAAATAAACGAATTAGTTTACGCTTTGGGTATTTTTGATAATCCAAGGGCAGCTCATGAGTTTGCCATAGAAAAATATTTGAAGAAACCCAATGGATTGCCAGATGAAGGCATGCTTACGTACCCTATATGGTCTACGTGGGCAAGATATAAAAGAGGCATTAACCATGACGTAGTATTAAAGTTTGCGAATGAAATCATTACCCATGATTTTAAACGCAGTCACATAGAGATAGATGATGTTTGGGAAAAATGTTATGGATCTCTTACGGTAGACGAGAGGAAGTTTCCCGATTTTAAGAATACAATCGCTACTTTAAAAGAGATGGGATTTAGAGTTACGATGTGGGCTCATCCGTTTATTAATAAGGATTGTGAACCTTGGTATTCTGAGGCAGTGGAAAAAGGGTAAGCAGAAAAAAAAGGATAAGTTCAATGATATTATCTGTTATATATAAATTTTTTTTTCGATTTCATCTTCGTTTGATATGGTGTCTGCGGTTATGAAAACCTTCCCTGCTTTAATATATTTTGATTTTCCCATCAAAAACAGGTTGAGTCGTTATGAAGTTTTTGCAAAAACAAACGTTCGAATATTTTTGTTTCAGTATTATTTTTCTTTGTATTATTAAAAAAAATAACATCACATGAATCCAAAAAAAAATATGTCTCTATTATCACTTTAAAAAAAATCTTACCAATTATAATCCCCTTTCAGTTACCTAGTGTTATCCGAATACGGTTCAGTAGAAACCAGCTGGTGGAATGACAATGGTACCACCACAGCATACATCGACTTTACCAACCCAGACGCGCGTGTGTGGTACACAGACAGATTGAAGAACTTGCAAATGGAGTATGGAGTGGATAGCTTTAAGTTCGACGGTGGGGAGTCTAGTTGGTCGCCGCAGGTAAGTAATTTTTGGCAGAAATAGATTAATCTAATTCCGAAATTAGCAAAACCTGTCATACTAAAATTAGCAGTTTTATTTTATAAAATCCCAGCCTTGAGCTGTATTGGGCAGTCATCAAATCCTTTAAGTGTTTTTCGCGTGAATAGTAACAAACGTTTATACATAATATTATATTCTTACAAATTTTTGCGTTTAAAATACTAACGAAATAGGATAAATTGAAATGATGCCGGTATTTTCTTAGATTCCAGTGCTTAAAGGCGATATCAACGACCAACCTGGCGTCATAACCGCGGATTACGTGCGAACTGTAGCACAGTTCGGGCCTTTGGTGGAAGTTAGAACTGGATATAGGTAACATTTAAAAGAAGTGTAAAGTTTTCATAATTTTAAATTTGACAGAACTTTAGTCTACAATAATTGTGGTCATCGCACAGCGAATAAGCTGTGTTGGATATAGCAATAAAGTGAGCACCAATCAGAATAGCACTCCAATGGTCCTACTTCAAGTGCCTTATTTTACGATACACCAGTTAATGAAAGCATTACTCTAGGACGCAAGATCTACCCGTCTTCCTGCGCATGATAGACAAGGATAGTTACTGGACCTTCGAGAACGGTCTTCCAACAGTCATCACCACATTACTCCAACTCAACATGAACGGTTACCCTCTGGTGTTGCCAGATATGATCGGTGGCAATGGCTATAATGAACCTCCTTCGAAAGAACTATTCATACGGTGGTTGCAAGCGTCTACATTTATGCCGAGTCTACAGTTTTCGTATGTGCCGTGGGATCTTGATAATGAGGTATAATTCAGTAATATTTTACATGCAAAATATATATTATTTTGTTTTATTGATTTATGTTTCGTAACAAAAGGCAAATATTTAAATATTTAGAGGATGTAGAGGGCAAAATTCAATTCAGTTTTTCATTAGAACCCCGTAAAAGTACTAGAGAACTGAACAATCGTTTGTGTTTTAGTAGCTTATTTATGTTTAAAAAATCTCTAACAAAACAGCTTATTACTGAATAGGTATATAACTATTCCAGACAATTGCAATAAGCAAGAAATTCACTGATCTACACGAAGCATTCGCGCCAAAACTGCTAGAGACGTGTTCGAGAGCGGTACAAGACGGGTCACCTGTCAACCCGCCTATTTGGTGGATAGAACCTAATAATACTGAAACCTATGATATTTGGGACCGTGAGTTAACATTTAACTTGAAATATAATGTCTTTGTAAATATAATTAACTTATAAAATTTGACTAGAATGAGCTAAGATGTCTTTGTAAATTTAATTATTGTCTCTTTGATCCTAGAATTAAACAAGTACCTACGTGATGCATGGCAATACTTAGGTAAAATATTATTGCGATGGGGCAGTCACAGTTTTTATTTAAAGTTTATTTACAATATTATACAAATGCATTTTGAAGAGATAACATAACATTACCTTTTTTTCGGTAAGAAATTTGCATTTTAAATGTTCCTCTAAATTATACATTTCGTGTTTTCAGAGTACATGCTTGGTGAAACAATTTTAGTTGCTCCTGTAATAGAACATGGCGCAAAGAAACGTGACGTCTATTTGCCAAACGGAAAATGGCTGGCGCAAGGAAATCCAGAGAAAATACATGATGGTGGTGATTGGATACGAGGCTATCCGGCGCCATTGGATACTTTGCCTTATTTTATAAAAGTATAGAATAAAGAAAAATGTAAAGTAGAATGTATCAAAGTTCATGTATTTTTATTAATAAATTATTATGTTAAAACACGTTTTTTACTGACACCATCGTTCCTCATAAAAATAATTTAAAGGGTTCTACTGAACTTATAATTAATTAGCATTTGTACTATCAAAAAACAAATTGTCATATTTATCTATCTCTATCAATCATTTCTTTATGCATAAAGATAGATTATCAAAGTTCTAACCGAAAAAAATAGAGGTTTATAGGTATGAAAAAAACTCATTTAATTGGAATCAAATTTAATATATTCCATAAAAATACTAAGAATTAACAACAATATCTGCAACAAGACCATTTCCAAGTATCCTGAAATCTTCTAAAATGGCTTCAATATTCACTTTATATTTTGTTTCTTCGTTCACTTTGACAGGTTTCACTCCGTTTGCGTTTATAATCTGAAAACAAATAATTAATAAATAAAAATAATAAATAAAAAAATTATACAGGTAAAAACTTAGTAAAAGGAGGCTTTTTCCGTCAAAAAAGACTTTTTTTTTAATACATATTTTTGTATAATGTGTGCCCAAAAAGTCTATTCTAAATAATCTACCTGAAAATCTCTATGTTCTTTGACGTGTGGTTTCCATAACACCGCGATGACGTCACCGCCGTAGTGGTCGTGGAAAAATAGCGCGAACTCATCGTATGCACTCTGAAATAATATTACAAGTTTATCACATTTATATTATTAACAAATTTACTCACATATATAATATTTATAGTGTTTTTTCGACATTTACAGCGAGCGTAGTTGCATTCAGAATGAGTAAAGCGCGAAAAAATATTTTTTTAATTTATTTTTTGACGTTTTCAATATTTTAATTTTTAATAGTTGCGCAACTATGTATGTAGTAGTAACTTTACTTGTAGCATATAGCTAAAAAAAAACAATCATTCATCATCATTCATCAACCTATGTGTTAATCCAAGTTACCCTGTAGATGTGTGCTAAATTTCATCGTCATCGGTTCAGTAGTATTTGCCGGAAAGAGTAACAAACATACACATATACATCCATTCTCACAAACTTTCGCATCCTACTAATATAATATTATAAATGCGAAAGTTTGTGAGGATGTGTGTGTGTGTGTGTGTATGTTTGTTATTCTTTCACGCAAATATTACTGAAAACAAACAAAACGCGGGCGAAGCCGCGGGCGGAAAGATACTTTATAATATTAGTAGGAAGGATTGCTAATTGCACGCCTCATAAGCGAAGCGTTGAGGTGGGTACTACTGTCACTTCGCGCAAAACATCTGATTTTTCAAACTTAAAATGTCTTTATGTATCATACATTGCACTTGTAAGATAATACATACACACACATATTAAGAAAAAACACTATTTTTAACATTCGTGATATTTTTGATGTCATTTTTGTTATTTAAACTAGTTAAAAAACAGTTTATAAAAGTTCTGTCTTGGACGTCCGTGTGTCTGTATGTGCGGAGGATTTTCTTGTTAACACGATAGCGACCGAAATACTTTACTAATCGAGTCTTTTTTTTTCTCTTACGCTTGAGTATGCTCAGGAATAGAACCCTTTCATTTTTCAGGGTCTGATTCGATGTAGTTTAATTGTTATTAAATAAACAAAAATAATAATTAATAAATAATAATTAAAAAAAAATTATGAGGCGTGCACTTTTGGATTTTCCAAATTATTTCTAAAATCTCACCCTCAAATCGTGCAAATACTCTTCCACTACGTGAAAATCAAGCACGGGTATGACGTCACAGGTCCCGTGCACACTGCGGGCCCGCGGCGCACAGTCCACGCGCTCAGTGCGGAGCGGCGCCGAGCGTAGTTGGAGTAGTGCGTCGTAGCCCGAGAGGGACGGGACAAACGCGCCCTGCAAACGGTACAACGGTATAGGCACAGAATACATAATAGTAGCTAAACGCTACAGAACGGACACTCTCCGCCTCCCCCAAAATTAAACACTTACCTCACCCCGCACGATCAGTCTAAAATTGGTCCACCTTTTTCTACAGGGACGACACGCAACGAAGATTGACAACATTAATCAAATTGACTTAAAGTAATTTTATTACTTTGGATTTGTGATTATCGTTTTCGTAGAAAATGGTTAGATATTGTGCTGTTTACGGATGTATTTCATCAGAATAGTGGTCCTTCGACCCGGATGTGAATCAAATTAATCAAACTATAAATTTTAGTAATATATTTTTTTATTAAGCTTTATAGCGACTAGCGTTAAAATGCTTTATAAATGAGATTGTTCTTAATAATAAAAAAACAATCTCAACTTTATCTATTACTAAAATACTTACAAGCAAATTTTCCTCCCCTTTTTCCACCCCCTTCTCTACATATTGCAGGGTAGCTCTAGCCAACCCCTGTGCCCGGGCCACGACTTGCTGAGTCGGATTTGATAAGCTCCATGCGGAAGGTAGATCACCATCGTACGACGTGGCTATGAACATCGCCGGTTTGTTGGAAGATTCCGTGAATTTCCGCTCTATTTCTGTTATTTCTTCACCTGGAATACATTTTATGACTTTGAATATTCTATAATATAAAAAACAAAAAAATTAAAAAAATTGACAACAATAAATAGCACTACCCAACAAAAAACATTTATTTGCTTGATAAGTAGAATTTAAAAATAATATATCGTGTAAAACTTTACGTTTTAGCAGAACTAACAATTTTTCAGCAGGCATTTTTAATGTTTAAATGAAATGAAATGAAATGAAATGAAATGAAATGAAATGAAATGAAATGAAATAAATTTATTTGTCCATTATATGATTTACAATTAATGTACGACAGTGGGTCCCAAACTAAGTGAAACTAGTGAAAACTCTACACGTTAGTCAAAATATGTGGCTTGGCCATTTCGCTACATTCACATCGGCGTAAGGTGAAAAATTAATTCACTGTTCATTACTTTTGTGTTATACAATAGTTCTTGTAGTAACGAACGGCCAAGCCACATATTTTGACTAAGGTGTAGAGTTTGTGAAGTTAGGCCTTGTAGAGTTAGGGCGTGTAGTGTTAGAAGCTTGGCTCTACATGAGATCTGATAACTTTTTGACAGTGCGAGTCATATGGGCTTGTCTTGGCAACATTTTACATGAAAATGTTTTTGGTGGGATTTCATTTCTTTTTGTAGGTTGTTTGTAACAATTTTTTTTTTAACAAGGAGTACCTATACATATATATATCTAGGGGAACCAAGTTTTAGATTATTAGATTAGACCTCTAGCGTCATCAAAATTTAATTTAAAATTACAGGTCTCATACAAACTCCCATCCCCTAGTTTAAGGGGTTGGGGGATGAAAGTTACAAGTTTTATAATTTTTTTGTTGTTTGTGTGCTAATACTAGCTTACATACAAAATTTCAGCTTTCTAGGACATTAGGAAATACCTTAAGAATTTTGATGATCATCAGTGAGTCAGTGACGAAATTAGCGTTTTTTAGATATAAATAAAATCTGAAGTATAAAAGCTAATGTAATTAAAACTTAATATGTTCAATAAGTCCGCTATTGACAATATATCCCGAAAATTTTGTTGATCTAGCATAATCCAAACCCAAGTTATGAGGGTTCAAAAAAACGTCGAAGCGCTTCGAGAAAAGGTAGGTAGTGCCCGTGCGCCTCGCTTGGCTTGTCTTGGCGGGGGCACTACCGTGCCCCCAGATCTTCAACACAAAATAACATAATTGAACATAATTACATATTTTTTTTTTTTACACAAAGAAAATTTCTACCATAGCTTCAAAATTAAAACCATATAATTTCAATAAAATAAATGCAAAAACAACTCACGCGTCATATCCTCATTAAAATCGAGCACGTACATCTGACTCTTCCAGTCTGTATCGGCCAATAGTTTCAACGCTCTATACATCCCCGTGGTGGGATGTGTGGGGGGAGATAGTGGGGAGGGGAGGATGAAGGGGATGGCGGCGAGGAGTTCCACCAGGGGGGCGGGGAAGTGGGGGGGAGAGAGGAGGTGGGAGGATAGCCAGCGTTTGAGGATGCACGCGGTTGGCCCGTAGGCTGGGTGCTTTGTGTGGAGGCTGTGGGTAGATAGAAGCTTGTAATGTGGGTAGTTAAATATTTGTTGAGTTAACACTATTATAACTTTAAAGCTAGTTTTTAATTTAATTGGATATGTAAACAAATAGTAATGAATAACTTTTAGACCATTATTATTTATATTTCGAAAATAAATGACTTCTTACGATATGATATACTCAAATACTTGTGACAGTTAAACTCCTATTATTGACGTTAATTTCGACCTTTATAAAAAAACCGCCAACTTTTAATAACATTATTTTGTAAAATTAACATAACTAAGTGCGGACACATATTCTTGCGGAAGTTTTGCTTATCTCTTGAAAAAAGTTGACTCGCCCAACTGCGAATTCTGTCATAAATATGACGATATCCAACACTTCCTCATCGAATGTGTTCGGAACGATGTTAAAAGAAAAGACTTGTCGACAAATTTTAAAATAAACTTTATGAATGTTGGTACATATCATAGCATTCTAGCTGCACCACACTCTGCTATTCAACTTTAAATTTAAAATATAGTTAATATAGTTCATTAAGTGTTAAATATTTGTATACAAGGTACGATGGGATTGTCATCGTCCTTTCGGACAAAAATCCCTTAATAAAAAAAGATTAAAAAAAAAAAACATAAGTAACCAATTAAAATATGAAATCCCATTTTTTTTTACCTCAAACATCACTATTATTTAAACCAAACTAAAAGATTATTCCTTGACTCACCCATGCAAAGCGCTCCTTAACCTCGGCAAGAGCACAGTCTCACACTGCAATCTCAAACTACCTTCACTTTCCTTAAACATAACCACTCCATTCTCCATTTCCCGTCTCAAAAGAGTTATTTCCTTTGGATGCGCTATCTCCAGTCTAAATGCTAAGCCGTTTTTCATGACGTCGATGTGTGTGGGATAGGCTTGGCTAGGTAATGTGTACTGTTGGGTGATCCGGTCGGAAATTTGCAAGTGGAATGCCGCTTTGAGGCATCGGAAGGCTTCGATTTCTCCTGGCCATTTGCCGCTGTGTGCTGTAAAGTGGATGGTTTTAGAGATAACCATATATTCACGTTACGAACAAAGAAATAATTATAATCATTATAATCATTAAAAAAAATTGGTTGTCTGTAAAGTCGGTTTACTGACGATAGTTGAACGTGACAACGTCCGAATTGTGCTTCTTTGTCGCTCGTTCCGCGCTCTCGCTTGCACTTCAAGCCTTACATGGAACGCCTCAGAGCGAGGTAACGCCGCATGAGTCATGTTTTTTCGTGCGTGCAGCCGGCTCTATCGAATTATAAGACGTTGTCACGTCAAAAGTCATTATTATCAGCATTTCCTAGAATATTCTTTCCTCTCGTTTGAAATACCATAATTTTTCATAACTTTCTTATAAAGGTTTACAGTATTATATTATTACATCAGCACAGACACATTTATAAAAATTTTAAGTAAAGTGATGATGGTGATAAGTTTTAATGTATTTCTTTTGTGTTTGCTGAATTTTATGTTTACAATCTATGAATAATTGAAGACAAATATAAAACGTATTTAAAACATAAACATAATTTGAAAACTTAAAAAAAATGTGTGCGTGTACTAGTGTACACACGCAAGAAGTGAAACTTCTTTATGACCTCATTTTTCAAAAAATAATTTACTATACATTACTATATGCAACTTTACAGAAATACGTGGGATAAGAACAAGATGGCGCGTAACGGAAAAATATCACGCGTAACGAAAAAATGTTACACTAAATTTTTTTCCAACCCCGATAAAGAAGTTTCACTTCAATAATTTTCCTTCTTATGATTTACGACCATTTGACAATTAATAAATTCTATAACTTACTCAACTCAAAGATAGCCTTATTAGCTGGTGTGTACTCCGGTATGTATGGCTTCTTATCATCCTGGGGCAGCTTCAAGAGGCAGGTGGAAGCCCGTCTCCAGGCCCGAGGGTCTGATGAACTGGGCACAGCTGGTGTGGGGCAGCAGTAGCTGAACACGGGGGATGTTCCTGGAAACAATTTTAACGTGATAACGTTTTTAAAATCGTTTTAGTCGGGTGACATGTTCAGAAACTTGTGTCACACCAAAACCTCACGAGCGCGATCGCAGGTATAACGAGAGAGAGACGGACCGATCTCCCGTCTCATCTCGAGCGCTGCTACCAATAAGACGTTATCACGTAAACATCTCGATCGTAAACCTACTTTACAAACAACCAATTTTTTACTTGAGTATTATCATCTATTATGTTTTGTACTATACTAGCTTTCCGCCCGCGGCTTCGCCCGCTTTGTCTAAAACATAATAAATTATATACTAAAACCTTCCTCTTGAATCACTCTATCTATTAAAAAAACGCATCAAAATCCGTTGCGTAGTTTTAAAGATTTAAGCATACATAGGGACATAGGGACAGAGAAAGCGACTTTGTTTTATACTATGTAGTGATGGACAAAGATACTTTAAAAAGTGACTATATAGTGCTTTGCTGATTATTCTCTGTAGATGTGTGTGTATATTTAATAAACACTTGAAAAAGTTTACATGAGTTACTACTCCCTGATTGATACCGCATATTATGTATTAGCAATAAGGTCGCTTTAAAATGAATGTTTATCTTTTTTTAATTGGGCTACTCAGTAAAAAAGCTATAATAGAGAGTTTTACCAACAAATAAAACTTACCTATTATTTTTTC
>CAJQZN010042300.1:91497-113752 GCA_907164685.1 Colias eurytheme | reverse complement strand
AACGGAGAGGTTGCACTTTACACTTGATAGTTTTAAATTTTAATTTTAAACGTTTAAACAAAAAAACTAATTAAATTAAAACGTAAAGTACACTTCTAGCTGACTTGTGCACGGCACAAAGAACGACGCTATAATGACGAGACTTCACCCGGTGCTCAGGCGCCTTGTAAGTAGTACCAAAACCGTACGATAGAGGGCGCCACCAGCGGAGAGGTAGGGGAAACGCTGACTCAAGGCACAAAGAGGGGGTGCTTGACTCAAGATGGATTCCGGATATTGATACGAAACAAATAATATGTAGTTGTACATAAAATAATACACGTGGACTTCCGAACATCCTCTTTTTTTCGTCGGTTAAAAAATGATTTTTATTTCCACCATCTAATAATAAAAAAACAGCAAAAGCGGGATAAAGCACTAATTATCCAGATCATATTCCTGTATGTTTTTTACTATATGTTCAAATTATGTATGTTTTTTATTACTGGTATTGTACAATAAAGTGTCATAAATAAATAAAAAAAAAAATATATGACCACTAGAAACAGCACTGACTCACCATAAACAGCGCTAATCTCCAACGGAAGCTGTGTCAATCCTCTCAGATCCCTCCTCAACTCGTCGAAGGTCTGCAGCACGTGGACCGCCAGATCTTCCATCTGATCTCCATTGGATTCCTTACGGGCCAGCAGGCTGTCGAATTGCCCGGATATGTGGTAAATTTCTGATGAGGGTATACCTATTTGGAGTATAGAATAACATGAATAAAAATGTTTTCACAAATTTTAAAGGAATGTACTTTAAAAAAAAAGACGGGTTGCACTGGGGGAGTGCCGGCAGAAGTGAAAACTTTATTATTAACGTTCAGCATGTTTGATATTTTGGAATGGTATCCGTCTTACGCTTTTTCGATCAGGTCACGTGTCCTGACGCGAATTTAAGATTTTATACCCAAGGCCGCTAAAGAAGTTTTCACTTCAAAAATTGTAATCAAGAATTTTACACATTATACGTTCGTCGTTTAATTATAATCGTAAGTTCTTTGATTTATCGTAATAATATGTTTGTATAGTGAAAATATTTGTTATTTACACATAATCCGGCTCGAAGGACCAAATTTTAAAATGCTCGAAAATCAAGTAAGAACTGACAAAGCATAAAAATCTAAATACTAAGTAACATAATTTAAATTCAATTATCATTGTAATGACTAGACATCGGATTATATGCACTAACAAAATGCCAAAATATGCATGCAAATATGCACTAAAAAAGGCCGAAATATGCACTAAAAACGACAAATATGCCTAAAATATGCACAATACAAAATAAAAAAACCTATGTTATTTTTATTTATTTTAATCAAATATTGTTCAAAAACAGCCAAATTCTCTTAAAATTAAATATAGTTTTTGTGGCAATATACAATTAAGCATTTTTCCAAATTTTCTAACGCAATTTTTTTTATTATTGTCACCCAGTATCAATTTTTACGCCGAGAACGACTTCTCAACATCAACCGATGTCATTGGACAATATTTAAAACGCCATTTCTTTCATTTTTCATAATCTGTACAGGAAGGGCCCGACCTGTGCCGTTGATGTAGGCATCAATGCTCTTCAGGTCTTGAGTCAGCCACTGCGCTCGCGCTTACACGTCATTGTCACACATGCCTCCCGCTCCCGCTACTAACGAAATATGCACGATTGGGGAAAAAGGCTAAAATATGCACTAACGCCGTAATTAGAGAGTTTTATGCATTTGCATATGCAAACATGCAAATGCATATAATCCGATGTCTAGTAATGACGTATAACTTATCTAGTAATTAAAACTATATTTTTATCTTCTATTTTTGAGTACTAAAAAAAATTATTATTTAAACAAATCATACAACAATTTCCCTCCATAACAAAAAACAAAGACTCTCACCATACTTCAACTGCATCAAATAGTCTACAATCTGTGTGGACACGTTCCTCCGTTGCGCTGGTGTGTGTGCGCTCCATACACACGCCTCTGTGTGCGTGCCGTCTTGGAAACGACGCAGTTCCGATTTGTCACCCCAGAATAACCTATGCACGAGTACATTCATTTTTACAGGAAATTTTATATTTTTTGTATTTTTATTACCATAGTTTCTATCGTGACAACTGACACATGATAACTATTTTTCATACACTTGTTCTTTCAATAACAATAATATTAAGTATCAGTCTTTTTAAATAATAATAATAAAATCATCTTAATTTGGTTCTCACAACATTAATAGGTTAGAAAACTTAATTATATGTATTACACAAAGTACAGTAGAGGTTAAATGTTAAGCATAACATAGATGTGACATCAATTTTTAAATACATAATAGGCTTTTTAACATTTATGTGGATAAAAATTTAGGTGATTTTTCATAATTATCGTGATATTGATAATTATGCTAATTATAATCATCAATTATAGAGATTATTTCTATACTAGCTTTCCGGCCGCGGCTTCGCCCGCGTTTTCAAAGAAAAACCCGTTCCCGTAGGATTTCCGGGATAAAACCTATCCTATGTCCTTTCTCGGGTATCAAAATATCTTTATACCAAATTTCATGCAAATTGGTTCAGTAGTTTAGATGTGATTGAGTAACAGACAGACAGACAGACAGAGTTACTTTCGCATTTATAATATTAGTATGGATATATAACATACCTAAACTGTTCTGCCTCTGGGAGATTAGCTTCTGGACCTTTATCAACGATTCTTGTTGCATTTGACGAGTTCAAAACCAATCCAAATGACAACTTCTCTTCGATCCTGGAATAATACACAATTTATAAAAAAATCTTATTTTATACACGCATATATATTTCCGCAGCTCTAGATTGAAGCTAAAGGATTTTAAGAGCTAAATCACTACATAGTATAAAATAAAGTCGCTTTTTCTGTCCCTATGTCCCTTTGTATGCTTAAATTTTTAAAACTACGCACCGGATTTTGATGCGGTTTTTTTAATAGATAGAGTGATTCAAGAGGAAGGTTTTAGTATATAATTTATTAGGTTTAAGACAAAGCGGGCGAAAACGCGGGCGGAAAGCTAGTCATAAATATAAATGTGTTTGTTTGTTTGTCCGTCTATCAAGTTACAATAGAGCAATTTTATACCTAGATACTGTTTTATTTTCTTTGACACGCCTAATAAAAACTAATTTAAATCTTAATCAAAATAATATCTTACCCATTCTTAGCTTTTTCTGGAGTACTCTTCACAGACCAGGTAAAATCAGCATCAACCAATTGCAGTATTAGATCAACTCTATCTGTAAGACCTTTTGTGAGGAGAGAATACAGAGTTTCCACTACTAAGGGTAACTCGTCAATGCCATAGTTCAGTTTTTCTTGCTTCGGTACTGTTTTTAAGATGGACGACTTTAAATTTTGAATGTTCTTGAATCTGTAAGTATTATGGCTTGGTTGAAAGGCATGAAAAGTTGAAGAATTTTATTTTTATTCCATAAATTGTATAGAATTGTGTAATAGTGATAAACAAAATTGTATGTTTGTTGTATCTTTTTAAGTTTTATTGTAAAATACATTATTTTAATCATTATTTACTCATCCACATTCTGTTTTTGAAAATTGTGTGTATGAAATAAATATATTTTCATTTTCATTTTTCATTTTAATAAAATATTTGGCAATTTTCATATACAAGCAACTTATTTATATTTACTATGTAAACAGCTATAAAAAATACTGCTTACTGTAAAAATTGCCATTCAAAATACTTGCACTAAATGTTTCTTACCTAATAATATGGTCAAACTGAGTCAAAGGCACCACTGGAGTCATGAAAAGTGGTATGAAGCTATTAATCTTTGGATGATCCAATATATCCACGGCCATAGCACTCTCTCTTTTCAACGCATTATAAGTGCCCTTACACATTTGCCAGCAAATATTATAATACCCAGTTTTGTCTAGGAAGACTACTGGGAAATATTGTAGGAACTCGTCTATTGGTGGTGTATCATCTTCCTTGTATAGCGATAAACCTTTTGTGTCCCACTCTGAGGTTTCTGTAAAGAAAATTAATTTGTAATATTGAAAAAAATATAAAATCAAACAAATTTAATTTGCTAGAATACATCACTACATAGTATAAAACAAAGTCACTTTATCTGTACCTATGTATGCGTAAATATTTAAAACTATGCAACAGATTTTGATGCTGTTCTTTTTAAATAGATAGAGTGATTGATGACGAAGTTTTTAGTATATGGTAATAATTTATTAGGTTTTAGACAAAGCAGGCAAAGCGGCGGGTGCAAAGCTAGTTTTTTTATAAAAATAAATTGTGGTAATATTGATTCCACAAAACAACAATAAATAAAATTATATATTCTGGTTTATTTTTACATATGAAATATCAAATAATGTTATGAATAAGCTAGTGATGTAAGTTCTACCTTAGTGGTACAACATTATATTATACTAGCTTACCGCCCGCGGCTTCGCCTGCTTTGTCTAAAACCCAATAAATTATATACTAAAACCTTCCTCTTGAATCACTCTATCTATTAAAAAAAACCGCATCCAAATCCGTTGCGTACTTTTAAAGATTTAAGCATACAAAGGGACATAGGGACAGAGACAGCGACTTTGTTTTATGCTATGTAGTGATTAATACTAACTGTACTTACTTAAATATATCCACACATTCCTAACAATCTGATAACTGCTCATGATATTGTTGATCCGCTTCATCTGCACCAAGCAACATACTAACATGCTAATCACATGCCCAGATACATTCAATTTTCTTTGCCTTATCCAAATTTTTAGTAACACTATTGCCTGTTTCAAATTGTCGCTATTTGCAAGTGTCTGTTTCATGAAATCCTCATTAATTTTTGCCGTCAAGTCACACAATACACTAGCATTGTAATAAGGTGTTGGTGAACCAATTTCAGTGTTTTCTTCATTCAACAACCATGATTCACGTAAATTGTTACGTCCAGGACTAAATCTGTGCAATTTATAAGCTTCCTCTTCACAAGTAAGGTTTATTCTTACTGATAATATATTGTTCAGCTTTCCCTTTGGATTTATATCTAATACAGGCTTTGTGAGACCTCCATTGAGCCATGAGTAGTTTATATTCTCTATTAAATCAGATTTTGACAAGTGTGAGGCGATATAAGCAAGATAAGCTGCACGTTTTTTATGATATCTGTAATTAATCGAGTCATTTTTCGTGTATGTTTCTGCTGGGACTGTTATTTGTAAATCCACAGTCAATTTTGAGCTTATAGCATTGCCCGAGGCATAGGAACCAACTATATCTATATCCTTGAATTTAAGGAACTTAAACATTGCCTTTGTTTTATGCAATTCAGTAGATATAGGCAGTTTCACTTTTAATTGCTTCGTAATTGCTTTTTCTGATAAATCATATTCTGTGCCATCTTCAGTGATGGATAACAGGTATTCCTTCAGTAAATTAAACCAATCATAAAATCGCTTTACCGTCTTCTCTTTAAGTTGCACTTCTTGCAATATCTCTTCTATTTGTAACCGGAATAAATTGGAGTTGAACAAATTTTCTGTTTCTTGTAGACGATTCAACTCTTTAGCAGTTGGTTGACGGTATAAATTTCTAATACGTTTCTTGCCATCTTTAGAAGCTTCTTCTGCCGGCCTTTTCCCATTTTCATTGAGAATATTTGATTCCCCATCGTCTTCTGAGATAGATGTTTTCATTTCCTAAAAAAAATATTTTTACGATATTTTACAATGAAAAACCTGATGTCCTTTATTTAAAATAAATATTGAAAACGTAAAACTCACGCTCTTAACCATTTTCTCACTCAAGATATTATTAAAACATTTATTTTAAGAACAAAATAACAATATTTGAGGTTACACTTTCGTAAACAACATGTTTCACTTCACATGTGATTAATTGTGAATTTTAGTTTGTCAATGTCAACACAAATGTCAAATGTCAATTATTGACAACTGTAAAAATGATTGCCATTCATAAAAAAATAAGAACCCTGTACTGGCACGTCCACAGTCCATGACACGTCCCAGGTAGAAGGGGCAGTTCTAGTCAGGCACGACCTGTGGGCACGACCGTATCTTAGGTCAACGTGTTAATTTAATACCTATACCACGTAACACTTATTACTACTTATTACTATCATATTGTACTCTGTGCAGATATTTTAAAATTTGGATTATCAATATTATATTCTCAAGAAAGAGAAAGAAAAAACAGAAATCATGTATTTTGTTCATATTATCTATTTGATTACAATAATTAAACTTCAGTCTTTATAGTGCAGTACAACACTTTTATATTGTGCAATTTAAAATACTCCACTTGGAATATATTATTTTACGTCGTAACGTGTACCGAGTACCGACAGCATATGAGTTTTACATGAGGCAAGAGCAGAAGTCTGTGAGCAGAAGTATACAAAATTATATATTTTTATAATTTAGAAGTAAACTACCCATAGAAATCTAAATAACAAGACACATAGAAGTGCTATAATGTCATAATTCGTATGAACACATTTAAACCGATAGCTAAACAATACACACAAGTAAACTATGCCTTTTATTGGACAACTTGATTTTAGTGAAAACTAACTTAAATATTAAATTAAGCTTTTTAATATGTATCCAAAGGGCGTATTCAGAAAGAAAGCTTGAAACTTATAAGCGCTTATAAGCGCTTATCGGCGCTTATAAGCGCACGAATTTACGGTTTATTTTAGAATAACATCCCTAAGTATATGAGACGTTTTGTTTCTTTTTGCTCCAATAAGGTTGAAACTGTGTCATTCATTGTTATTTCGTGGTGGTGACACTCGTAATACTTGTAAATATTCTATAATTTTAAGGAAAAACGGCATTATTTCTAAAAAAAAATATTTACCGATGAAATATTATTCCTTTATTAGTATAATTACAACTTGTGGAAGAAATTTCCGCAATGGGAAATGCTGAAACACACCATGTTTACACACATACGTCTCCATAGCAACTGAACTGTGACGAACACACTGGTGATGTGAAAGTCACCTGAGTGGCGACAAGGTCACGCGCGCTTACGACTTCTAGTGTAGGTATTGTTATTTAGATTTCTATGAAACTACCAATATAAATAAACGACCTTATTCTTAAATACTGCTTTGTTTGTTAAAACTATTTAAAGAAAGTTATTGGAAAAAGCGAAATATTTTTACATTTTATAGTTCAAATCTAAGGTTCAAATTTAAACAATAATAACTATTTAAATTTCGATTTTTGAGAGGGTGATTAAATAAAGACAATTTAAAATTATAAGTATTTTTTTATTAACAAAATCTACACTAAATCGTGAATTTGTTGAATTGGGAATAAATAGGTAACATGAGACAACAACTCGGTTGTAATATCGACTTAAAAATAATGGTCTTTGGAAATTTGATTGATAACATCAATAATTTCTGAATAGGACTATCTTTTCACATATTATGTATAAGTAACATTTCACTGTAACACGGTATAATACTAACAAAATTATTTACAATTTTGAAATAATGGCATTTGTGTATTCGCTGCACTTAGCAGTGCCTCCGAGATCTCCGGTGAGTGTCTTTCCTTCCCTCAATACTTCGTAGCAGGCGTTCTGTACTTTATCAGCGTGTTCGTTGAATTGTAAATGCCGCAACATCATAATAGCGGAGAGCAGTAGAGCTGTCGGGTTGGCCATGTCCTTGCCAGCTATGTCGGGAGCTGTACCGTGGACCTGTGAAGATACAGTTATATGAAAAATGCTAGAATATAGTGCTACTGTAATACCTACTGAAGTTCACTTGATTTATCTATGATTTTTTTTTTGATTAATATATTGTAATGATTTACTTTTCCGAAACAAATTTTTGAATGGCAACACTTAATACAAATGGTAATCCCCAGTTAATAGACAGTAGACTATAGGCAGGTATCTTTTATCTATGTAAGATAGTAATAATAATAATTAATAGGTAACGGTCCTCTTTTTAATTTAACTCAAGATTGTTTTATAGGCGTAAACTAAACCAATAGAAATAGCATTCTAGTTTGTAAATATATTTTTTAGAACTCCGTATGAACTTCACAATTAAAACACCGTACACATTCAATCGTACTTTTCTATGTAAAATAATACGCCGTCTATCAAGAGTTGTTCAAACAGAAGAAGAAAAGTTGTTCAAAAGAAAATTTATAAGACTATAATAGTGATATGAAAATTTTTATGCTTATACGGCTTTAAAAAAATAGAACTGGATTTGAAAAAAAAATACTAGGAACGGGGAAATGATGTATAAATGAGGTAAATAAAGCAACACTAATTTCAATTAACTTTATTATCTACATAAATTAATGTGAGACCACACAAACATCGTGTAATCGAATATTACAGATTTGATTAGCATTATTGTCAGATTTCATCTGAAATTGTACTTAAATAAACACGATCAATCACACAAAAAATAATACATAAAAATAAATACTAATAAAAATGCACAGGAATGTATTTCTATAAATACTGAAATTAAATAAGTACCTATTCACTAATTGTACCTACTGAGAATAGCTTTAAAAGTAAAATACATAATTCATAATGAATAAATTAGAAAAAAAAATACTAAGAAAATTAGCAGACAACACAATACATAAAACAGCCATTTCTCACTATTTATAAATAATAATGGTAACACTAATTAGCTGACAAGGAACTGGCAACTTCTACATGACATAAATGTCGGTGGTATTTAAAATACAAGTGGAGTATGTTCTATAAATCTCGGGGCTAATTTTTAGATAAAAAGTTGCCATAATAAATTAACACATTAGTAATACGAGTATGCGATAAAGAGCATGGCAGTTATTTGTTTCCAATTGTTGAATCCACTGCAAATGTGAAAATGAAGGAATTCGCCAAGAACATTTAATTCATATTATATTTTTCTTATGTGAAAATATTTATGAAATTTACATTTTTATATTGAAATAACTTCAAACGTCAAAATTTAGCCATAGCCTGTTCATAAACAGTCGTGTCATAAAATGATAATTAAAATCATAAATCAACATATTTTATTGTATTTCTCGTCAAATTCCTTCAATTTCACGCAGATCTTATCTTTTATACTTTTTGGCTAAACGCATTCGGCTCGTTAAATTAAATTTAACTATAATTCCTCTAAACATCGATGTTGCGTCATTTGGTGAGGAAAAAAATAACTTAATACTATCGTCAATACTGTAAAAAAGATACGCGTTCGTAACGTGTTATATTTTCGAATCTAACAAATTATAATATACAATTTTAATGAATTTCCGATTTCGACTTTTCACATAAAACATTTTAATACGAAAAGCATTAAAAATAAATCGTCATTAAAATTAGCTTTCAAATAGTAATTATTCTGGTCAGTTTCATTTTCATATTAAATTAACCATTTTTTATTTCATTTAATTAACCCACGTTACAAACACGCTCCAACGACGCAACACAACATCGACAACCGCAAATTCCTTTGCCCAAAAAAAAAAAACTAAGCCAGATTCTTTATGATCTCATTCGTATAATCTGTGCACGAGCTGTTCCCGCCCAAATCTTCTGTCAAAACTTTTCCTTCGCGCAATACATTGAAGCATGACGTTTCAATTTTGTCCGCGTGTTCTTTTAGTTGCATGTGACGTAACATCATGACACCGGAAAGGAGCAAAGCCGTGGGATTAGCCTTGTCTTGCCCGGCGATAGCTGGCGCAGTTCCGTGGACCTGCAAATGTTAGTCGTTTTACACACACGGACAGACATGCGGTCAAGGAGCTTATATCTAATACACTGGAGATTTCAGTATGAACATTAAAATGTAACAAGAAAATATGACCTTGAATGACGCCTGTATGTTTTTTATCCCTTTCACACCTAACTTGCCAAGTTACAAAAATACATACAGGCGTCATTCAAGGTCATATTTTCTTGTTACAAGTCAATGTTCATACTGAAATCTCCAGTGTATTCGATATAAGCTTCTTGCATGCGGTTTACAATGGCCTGAACCAACGGAGTTAGTAAATTTGGGACGGGACTAACATATAGTGTTATATTTAGTATGAATTTGGTATATAAATGGGTTTTATAACATTTTGTTCCTAAAAATATTATGTTTGATTGTTTATGGTGGATTATGATTTGTTTTAAATATATATGTGTGATTAAGTAAAAACGAGTTTTGGGTTTATTTTAATGTTATGTATGGATATTTTAGTATGGGATTTGGTTGATTTAGAAACTTGTAGGTTGTAACGTGTGTAACTTGTATGTAAAACAATTAAACAAATCCAAATTGAGATTTGATTTTACAAAATGAAGTGCTAATTCGTGACATAAATGATTGTATTTTTTCCCATAAGATAATATGTAACAATTAACAACAATTTATTTGCAGAGTAAATTTCTAACTAGGTAGAAAAACTGATTTAATGATTTGAACAAAACATGAATGTTACATATAATCTTAATCCAACAAACACAAGTACGAAGCGACTTTTTAATTATATATTTTATTAAATTATTAAAAAACATCACAGTATAGCAATGTGTTAACAAATATCTTGCATGCAGCCATGCCGTACCACACCTGTTAATATAAATTATATTGATAATAACTTACGGCCTCATAATATAGCACACTTGTTCTTTTTATTTTATTTGTTTATTTTTATAACCAATGTCTACCAGCCCCCCTAGACAAGTGGCTTTCTATTAGCGTAACGTTCAATAGAATAGATTATGAATGTATGAGATTGACGTTTGATTACGACGACGACGACGATTGATTACGTCAATCTCATACATTCATAATCTATTCTATTGAACTTTACGCTAATAGAAAGCCACTTGTCTAGGGGGGCAGGTCACCTCTTCTAAGGGGTATAAAATAGTTGAAAACCAATCGCAGATCTACCGAACATTAATAATAGAATATATTAACATTTGATTTTTGTTGAGAGTAAGTTTTTTTTGCTTTACAATTCATGTTTTTAATCCTATAAAGATGATAAAAAGTTTAATATATGTAGTAGAATAGTACAGTAGCATGTATTTAAAATAAAAATAATAATCTTTGATATAATTTTGAATCGTTTTCAGGGAATCTTTTTATCAGAGATAATTTTATTATATTGTCATGTTATTATATGACTCATTCTTTTGAAACCAGCCTAACATGTACATATTCTAGCTACTTTTAAATCAATGACATCCTTATTCTAAATAAATATTACTTTCTGATTAAATTTAAATCTTTAGAATACAGACAAAAATAGTAATTTTGAAATTCTCGTTATTTATGAACATTTCATAGCTTTAAGCAAGGAAATAACAGCATACAGAATTATTTAAGATTCGAGTCAACGATTTTCGGTATTTTATATGTATAATTTTAAATTATAGTTTTATGAAATGATAATTGCATGTACCTTATATTTTGTGTTTGAGTTTCTTGAACGAAAATAAAAATAAAAATTGAACATTTCATTCAATTTATATCTGTAAGTACTAGATTCAGTCAAATGTCATACTTATCATTTTCAAGATATTACCACAACATCTTGAAAATGCATTCATATTTACACGATTTTTGCCCAAAAAATACCGTCTTCTGCAATTTGTCGTATTTACTTAAAAAGAAAAAAATGTGTGCATGTATGTACTAGTGTACACACGTAAGAAGTGAAACTTCTTTATGACCTTATTTATCAAAAAATAATTTACTATATGCAACTTTACAGAAGAACGTCGAATCAAAGATGGTGCGTAACGAAAAAATGTTACACTAAATTTTTTTCCAACACCGATACAGAAGTTTTCACTTCAAAAAAAACGCGGCAAACGCCTATATCTCATACTCACAGACTCAAAGAGCGCGCCATTCTTGCCGATGTTGCCAGATGGCGTGAGCCCGAGCCCACCGACGAGTCCTGAGCACATATCGGACATAATATCACCGTAGAGGTTGGGCATCACCTGTAAAATAGAAAAAATTGCAATCTGTAAAAAAATGCTTAAAAAAATTATAAAAAAATATTTTTTAACTTGTTAAAAATTAAAAAAAAAGGTATTGAAAGGAAACTTGTGTTTGATTTTACGCAAGTATGTATTACACATTTAAAGACATTGTAACTGATCTTAAAGTGTTTGAAACATAGTATAATGAATAAATCACGTTTAAATTTGTAAAAAAAATCCAGTATCAGTCCAATACGGATTAGCTACACTGACTAACATATCATATCATATTATCCAGATAATTATCTTTTATATCTATTTTACATAAACCGGTGAAAACAAGACAATTGCTTAATGATTATTCATATTTTGCGTGTTATTTATTATATTGTAAGTATGACCAACATTATGGATTGGTAAATGAAAACGACATATTCTTTCTACGACTACGACTACGACTACGTCGACGACGACAACGCAGAAGAGAAGAGCTAAAAACGATACAGAAATATTTTATCTAGAATTTTCGAATGTTGTATTATAGTTACATTTTTAATTAATTTTTTCATCTTTTATAATAAAAAAAAGACGTGTGGCACTTGGGGACTGTTTCGGTAAAGCTATTGCATGATGCCTTCAAGCCACACCTCCGCGCCCGTCGGAGTGGGGAGCGTGAGGTTTTTTCGTTACGGAATTTCTCGATTCGGTCCCCGCGCTCAAGGCCCGCGATAGAAGCTATGCTTAATATTTTCATATACTCACAAGGACATCAAACTTCGATGGATCTTGCACCATGTTAAGGCAGACTGTATCCAAGTAGCGTTCCTCGAACCTAATGTCCGGGTACTTGGTGGCCAGATCGCGGCAACAACGCAGGAACAGACCGTCCGACATACGCCTGGAATATATAGATAGTAGAATTGTTATTGAATTTTGAATGAATGAATGAAAAATTCTTCATTGCACACTAAATACAGAATTACAAAATAAGAGTCGTCTTGTCGCGGTAAGCGATTTCTGCAAGACAATCTAAAAACAGAAGGATTCATTTGCTTTAAATAAAATAAAATAATTATGCCATAAATAAATAAATGTACATACATAAATACCTAAATAATTTATTATTTATGGTTTAAGCATTCGAATAAAATTAATTCCATTATCAATGTGCAAATTAATCTCTAATTGTAACTAGTTTAGATGTTTATTACACCGTCGCAGTCTAAACAAGTAACATAATAACTTTAACACAATATAAGAAAAGTGTAACTGATTGTTGTCTGTACGAACAAGATATTTTCAGGGCTATATATGAGGAGATAGATATTGGTCATGACATTATATATTCATAATTATTATTATTTACTGTTTTTCGATGCCTGTGATTCCTGTGAATCCATTCACGCTAATCTCAGAAACAGTTTTACTCATTTTGATGCTATTTTCACTAACCAATAGTGGTTATATTCACGAAAATTGTGTTTATTTCAAACCATTGATTTGAAGATACTTGAAAAACAAAAAATATTATGTCTACATGGACAAAGTCAGATCAAACAGCTAGTATAAGTATCAAATATCTACATTAAGCCACAATTGCAAAGTAACATAATACAAATGGGCCACCCGACACCTCGTTAACAAGACTATATGTTTCTATTATCACTATGCCATATCTATTGCATAATGTGTGTTCAGTGTTTAGCAGTATTGTATGAAATGGTTTTGGATAGATGTAAATTAAGTTGTATCAACATAAGTGTAGCAGTTTGTGGTGTTTTGGAAACATTTTTGATAAGAAAAGTCCATAGTATTCTGGTTTATTTTTTTGTACTTATTGGTGTGGGATATCTGTTCGAATTAAACAATGCTGATCATTATAATAAATGTTTATGGCAACATGAGTATACCATATAAATAGAAAAGTTATTTTATAAGCAAGAATTACATCTTTTAGAGCGAACAATTACAGAACATTAGTTGATAACAAATTATTTTTATGCTTTTAATATTAACTGAAATATAGTTTTTATAAACTGCAGTTATATACACAGTCCTATAAACAACTAACCACCAACTGTTGTAAACATTTATTTAACCCAAGCGTACGAGCGTATTTCAGCAGTTTGGCCAACAGATTTATAAAAAAAAATGTGTGCGTGTACTAGTGTACACACGTAAGAAGTGAAACTTCTTTATGACTTTATTTTTCAAAAAATAATTTACTATATGCAACTTTACAGAGATACGTCGAATCACGCGTGGTAGGTGTAAGAAAAAGATGGCGCGGCGTAACGGAAAAATGTTACACTAAATTTTTTTCCAACCCCGATAAAGAAGTTTCACTTCAAAAAGCAACTACCCTCATAAACCATACTCACATAATATTAGCCTTGTGGACAGCAGTGACCTTCTTCCTCTTATTATCCCTCGCGAATTGGAACGCGAACTCAGCGACACGTTTGCTGGCCTCCTCAGTGATCAGTTTGATGGACTGTACCACGCCATCTACGATCTCATGCTCGATGCCAGAGTACTCGCCCTCTGTGTTCTCACGGATGGTCACCACGTCTACATTGTCGTAGAGGGTTTTGATACTGCAAGAGAGAACAAAAATTTATTATTCTAAGTAAATAATAAATAAATAAATAAATCTTTATTTCAGACACCAATATCCATACATAATATAATTACACTTACATTTACAATTTGGCATATATTTGGGACATTTAACTTAACAACATTTAACTTTAACTTATTTATCAGTATAAAAAACAATTGAACTATTTACGGTTCCTACCTAAATGAACACACAACCAATACCTAAGAATGGGACTGTTCAAGTGTGTCCCGCGGTTTTACCCGCATTCCTTTTGATACTATAAGGTAGAAGAGATTTATAATTATCGGTGCCCCGCGGTTTTACCCGCATTGCTAACCTCTTCATATCGCGTTTGATATATAACCTATGTGTTAATCCAAGTTACCCTCTGTGTGTGCTAAATTTCATAAAAATCGGTTCAGCAGTTTTTCACAAACATACAAACTGAAACAGACACAGATACAGACTGAAATATTACAGGAAAGCTGTTTAATTGATCGATTTTCTGTAAGAGCAGGGCTGGGTGAACCATATTTAGGTGCTATGCGAGATTAAATTGATTTTTATTAGCCTCTATTAGGGATCGAATTCCTAATATAAATATAAGATTACATTTTTCTGGGTAGGTTTTATGCCAAGAAAGCATTCGAAACGGAAAAGTATGCTGTTTGTGTCTCAAGAAATCTGACAAAAAAGGACGTTTCGGCTTCAAAGCGTGAGTAACAAAATAACCGTTATGTAAATGTAGTACATACAAATAAACGACATAAAACAAAAGCGATGACCCTGTACTGACGAACTTCTTAGTCATTTTTGCTGTTATCAATTTCATTTAGTTCTGCATTTTATGTGGGTACTTAGTACTATATCCACTACAAAAAAATAAGAGCGTTTGTGCCGAGCACACATGTCAGAAGTGAAACTTCTTTGACAAGATACCTAAATTGTCGCCTTACTTCATGACGTGACGGTATTGCTTGTATACGTAGTATATTATTATTAGTCTGTGGTATTGCCAATTGCCATGACGCACCCTTAAAATTTTACTCTCAACACGCCTAAAGAAGTTTCACTACAAAAATATTATTCGTAGAAAGAATTCATAATCATATTTAGGGCCGATTTTTCAATGCTTGGATAAAACGTCCAATAAAGTATTACACGATAATATTAAAATGTCACGTAAACTGTCAAATACGGACAATTAGAATACGTTTTTAAAATGGTAGTTTTATACATTATTCGACGAATAAGTTTTATCCAAGCATTGAAAAATCGGCCCTTAATGGACAACGGAATATGGAAGCGTAACAAATTGAAAGATAAGTGTGGATAGATTGAATTGCGAGTTCAAATTGACGATAATTTAATATTTAAACGCTTTGAATAATTCATGGTTCTGTCGCGCGGTTGGCAGTATTCCCAACTTGATACATTGTAAGTGAAACAACGAAATAAAAACAAACACTTCACTTCGGCATTCGGACCTAATTTATTTTTAAATTTGCTTTCGTCGTGTTTATTTCATTCATAGTTCATACTATACTCTGAGCTGTGCAATTTCATAGTTTGGTTAAATTGGCATTTACCTTCGCCTCTCATGTTTTTCTATAATAAATTAGCCATTTTTGTATTGAAATACTGTTTGTGTTATGCAACTTTAAGGCGAGGTCGTTGTATTGATGAGTTTGTAAGTGAGCGCATTCAGTAGACAAGATATAAGCGTTTTCAAGTGCGTTTAAGGTGAAGTATCATATCATATAAAACAAAGTCACATAATTCATACATCAAATCGGCTAGATCGATTTTTATATTACTTTATCTCCTTGTATCTGACTTCCATATAAAACATACTTGAAGTGATACGGCTACATATTGATTGTAATTTTGTATGTCATATCAGTAAATACGACAATGGCGTGTAGATAATGGGCTATCAGGTTTCCCGATCAGATTATATTTCCTGACTTTATCGTGTGCGGAATTCAAACGGATTACGTACATTTTGTTATCAGTACTTATCAATTTTTTACAATTACGTGACTGTCTGATGGTATTCTTAATTTATAAGTCACTTTTTGGGGTTCTGTATTCAAGAGGTACAAACGGAAGCCTATTAAGACTTTGTGGTGTGACTGTGTCTGAAATTAAATTGTGTGAAAAGTCGACATTTTTACAGATGGTGTTTTCTTTTGCCCAAATTACAATACTAAAATAGAATCAAATATTAACGTTTGGCGTTGTTTATAGATGGTGTGGAAAAACTTGTGCGCGAATAAAACTTTTATCAAATAACTGGTATTATTGGACATTAAAATTTATTGTATTTGGCAATTATTGTATTGTATTTGGCTTGGAAATGAGAAAAATAAATAAGAAAATTGACTACGTTTTTTTCTCAAAATAAAACTGAAAAGCAAGAGCAATATCCTAAGTTAATAACTTATACTTTTGTCAATCCTTTACATGTTACAACAAATAAATATGCAAATGAAATGAATCATATATTAAGTCAAGTCATACAATCTTACCATTTCTTGGAAATAATACATTCATCCTGTCATTATTTTTGGTGAAAAAATAAAGTTACATACAGACAACATGATTAACTTTTTTATATTGTAATGACAACATTGACTTACAGATAAGCATAATCAGTCAATGCTGAATGTGTAAAATCAATCACTGATAGGCGAGCCGTTTGCGACATACTTTGGATTTAAATCATTTAAGTATATCCTGCAGATTATAAATTTAATCCCATTCTTACTAATTAATTATGATTTATATATATTTAAAATATGTTTGTTATATAATAAGAATGAAAATCTATACTAATATTATAAAGCTGAAGAGTTTGTTTGTTTGATCACGCTAATCTCAGGAACTACTGGTCCGATTTGAAAAATTATTTCGGCGTTAGATAGCCCATTTATCGAGGAAGGCTATAGGCTATATATCATCACGCTACGACCAACAGGGGTGGAGCCACGGGGGTGAAACCGCAGGGAGCAGCTAGTAATGAATATGTGATAAATCTCTTTATTTCTTTTCAATATGAAACTTTTGAGTAATCTCTTGTTAATTTATCACATAATGACTGAACTTAAAAACTTGAGTATTGACTGAGACATAGTTAGTTAAAACATATAATTATTAAATAAACGAAACTAGCACTGTAAAGAATATATTAATATTATAATAATGATTGACTCTTTTTGGGATTTCCCATGTTTTTATTATCAGGGTTAATTTAAAATATCATATTTCAAATTCTCTTATCTACATGTTATCCTCAATGCTGTTATAAATATTATAAAAAAAATATGGTAAGGTTAATCAAGGTTCTATGACACAAATATGAGTGCTTCTATAGTTCATATCAACACCGATATTCAAATTAAATATTTTATGATAAATCATTTAAGTAAAAATAATGTAACATTTTTTAAATGAAAATCAAATCAATGAATTTAACTGTTTATGAATATTTAAAAACATGGATCAGACACAACTATCAGATATGATTTTCTTGTTTCAAAATTTTGTTAATTGAATAAAAGTATTTCACTCACCCATCTAAACTCTTGCAAGGCCTGACATTAGCATACAGGTCAAACTCTTTACGGAGAGCCAGGTTCAAGGATCGGTAGCCTTTACCAACTGGAGTCATCAATGGACCCTTCAGCCCAATTTTGTTTTCATTGACAGAGTCAATCGCCCTTTGAGGAATGCCGAATTTGCCATCTGGACCCTAAAATTATAGGTTAATTTTAATGCATGGTTTTAAATCATAATTAAATTTAATTAATAACATAATCGATGACTTGAAGAATGTTTATTATGAAGTAGTGTACATAACTAACAAGATTTAGTTACGATGTCGCAGGTACTTACCCTAACAGCTGTCACATCGACTTCATCCCACTCGATAGGAACTTTGGCTGCTTCGAATATTTTCTGCACCGCCACGGTAATTTCCGGCCCGATTCCATGTCCTGGGATCAAAGTCACCTTCCGCACTCCAGTGCTGTACTGCGCAGCACCAGCCCTGCTCGCCGGAACCTAAATAAAACACAAAATATATCACCACTATCTTAACCTCGCACACTTAACTACATCCTTGAATAAAATTATGTTAACCTTACTAACGACACTCCCGACCGCACTGGGCGTCTTTTCCACCCCCGAATCGAACAATTTCAACAAGCTCTCTACGACTTTACTCTCACGAAAAGGCTTCAAAAGCGCATTTATGTAATTCTTCGACATAACTATAAGTCTATTTTTGGATGGGAAAAATTAACTACACAAGCGGTTTTTATGTGTTAGAAAGAAGAAATAGCATGCAGATAAACAAAAGAAATTAGTTACTGTATTCACGAATCACAAACTTACGATTTTTTTAATAAAATATCTTGCAGCCATTTCACTAAAATTTTATATTACGACGACAAGACTCCGCGGCAAGAGGCGGAGGGGAGGAAATTGCGAGCAAGACATCGACGCATGACCGGAAAGTACTGTCAAATTACCAAGGTCGATTTAAATAAAATATTTTATTACACCTGCATCTTCTTACAAAAATATATATGGAGATTGCAGGGATTACCTTATACCACACTTATCAACAAAAACATGTGAATAATTGAATTTATTTAATATTTTTAACAATGATTTCTCTAAATGGATAAAAAATTACTGAACGCATGATAATTTAATGCCAGATGTCAATAATTTCGTAAACGTCATTGTCAGCTGTTTCATGTTTGCGAATTGGCCAAAATCTTGCTGAAAAATAATAACAAAATATTGTTTATTTTTGTTTCAAATAGTGTATTGAATGTTTTAAATAATTGAATGAACGTAGTATGAAAACACTTCAGTGATGGATCAACCTCTGTCTTTAAAATTAGCATCATTATGCCTAATTTCCCAACACAAACTCCAATGTTTACTGTCGGCTTGCGGCAGTAAATTAGATTTGATTATTGACCCAATTCTCATTAAACCTTTGGAAAGAATATGTGGAGTGAGTTGGTTAAGGTTAGTCTGAGAGACAAGAGTTTTATTTATATTAATCAAACTAAAAATTACAAAGCAACAAGTAGCTAATATTACTATGCCTTCAACGTTTTCTGTTATTTCTCTTCTCTAAATAAATATTTATTTATCTTTCAATTGTACTCACCTTTGAGAAACCTAGGAATATTTTAAATCATTAATTCTTATTGAATTCTTGCAGGCAACATGGTGTTGATAAAATTTACAAAATGGAACCACAATTGGGAAATACGGCTAACACAAATCGTGCATATCTGATACCGGCTTGCCTACAAAAATACAAATGTGTTCTTGACCAAATCTCTTCAGTACTCAGTCAAAATCCTTCACTAACTGATGCCAAATGTTTCAATGTTATTATTGTGCCCAAAACAATGTCTACTTATGATTCTATACTTGAAAGTAAAGGCCTGTACGACATTGTAAAATTACACTCATTTTCTTGGGAATTATTTAGTTTAGATGAACAATTACTAAGTTTGGAATTACCATTTCTCTATAAACAAATGTTTGTTGAGCAAAATCAGTCTTTATTGAGCAGCATTTCTATGTGTTTGTGGAGTTTATTCCATGTTACTGGCCAGCCGAAATGTATATTATCGCTTGGCAAATTATCATCCAGTGTTCTTGATATATTGGAGGTGTATAAGGAAAGCTATGAAAGAGATTTTGTTAATATGGAAAATTCCCAAGAAATAGGTGCTTTAATTATCATGGACAGAGACCAAGATTACGCCTCTAGCTTACTTACTCCTGCTACCTACAGTGGTCTATTGAATGAAATCTTCAGCATAAACTGTGGTCACTTAGACCTGAATGTCAAAGAAACAAAATTGAAAAAGGGCAAAATGAATTTCACATCTAGTGAGGATAAATCAGAGAAAAATACAGTGATGACGTTAGATAGTTCTATAGATAACTTATACGGTGAAATTAAACACAGGCATTTCTCTGAAGTTTTAAGTGTGTTAAGTTCAAAGGCGAAACTTTTGAAGAATGAAGACATAAAAGCTCTTGGTATTCAAGAAATGAAAGACTTTGTAGCGACGAAACTACAGCAAGTGACTCTTTTTAAACAGAACTTAGTTAACCATGTGTTGGCTAGTGAGACAATTATTGCGGAAATGAATAACAAATTCGAGAACTTGACTCAAGCTGAGTGTGAAATGCTGAATAATAGAAATAAAAAATCAAATTTCACCTTTGTTGATGAACAGTTTGGTACAGACATTCATATGTATAACAGTTTACGTCTTATGTGCTTGTTAAGCTTGACACAGGGTTTATCTTATGACGAATATAATTCCTTAGTTAGCAAATACTTAATCGCTTTCGGATATAAGTTTCTATATGTGTTTAATAATTTAATAAGTGCTGGTTTGTTAGTGCAGCCATCTAGTCCAAAATTATCGTTAAATATTAGTAACTTAAGCAATCTCAGTGAACGATTACCGAAATGGCAGACTGGCTTTCAGAACATTGCTAATAAATTAAAACAATTACCTCAAACTGAAGCTGGTACATCCCCTGGTTATGTATTTAATGGGAGTTATATACCATTAGTCGCTACTCTCTGTAATGCTTTATTATGCTCTGAATCTCTTTCCGAAGTATTGAATAAACTATCAGCTTTAAATGACTTGAAAGTAGGTGGCGTTGTTGTAGACAAGTTAAAAACAGGAATGGAAACATTGAATGAAAAGCTTTCCAATCTATCCATGCAAAGTAATATAGATCTTGGTAGTAAGGACGCAAAGTCGATTTTGAAAGTGTTGAAAAGTGATAGTAAGATGAATAGTGGGTTAGCGATAAAGCCTCGGACGGTTTTAGTGTTTATTATTGGCGGGGTGACGTATGCTGAAATAGCTGCGTGTGATATTGTGCAGGCAGCGACGGGGAGTAAGATATTTATTGCTGGGGACTGTATAGCTAGCGGCAGTGATATTATGGCCGCTAATATATGAATAAATTAACGTTAGGATTAATTTGTTATGTGTATATATTGATGACTATTTTATTTTCTCACTATACTTAATATTATGATTGTAAATTGTACCAGTAGAATTTAATGTACAAATGTAAAATCGTTTACATCGTTTTTTACTAAAGTCCGGTCGCGGAGCAGAAAGAATTTCGTACAATGACCTCTTTGTCTTTACCTACTGACAGTGGTCACAAACATTTTTGAATGAAGTGCAGTTTACATGAAATATTTGGAGGAGAAAATGTTTTTTACTAACTTATTAAATAAATGTCCTTTATTCATTTACAATACTTATTAGTTAGTTACATTTTAACTTTTTCAATAACCACAATATATTATACAGTGTGTCCAAAAGGGTAGTGACTATATTTTAAGGTCGGATTCTATTAACAATTTCATCGATAAAAACACCCCATATTGGGGGTGCTAACCTCACCCCCTCCAAGACAGAGCTGTTTAAAAAATTTTAGTCGAGTTTTTTGCCTTTGTCTATTAAAGTACCCAAATTACGAGTTCTAGACATCCTACAGACCTGATTTTTTTACTTTTCAATAGGTA
>CAJQZN010042300.1:45321-79193 GCA_907164685.1 Colias eurytheme | reverse complement strand
GCACTAGCCAAGCGAGCGAAGCGAGCAAGTCACGTCAGCGGCCGGCGTAAATATTCAAAGAAGTAGCGAAGAGCGAAGCGACGAGCGTGTTAAGTAAACTCTTTAACAGTTTATTATGAAAAGTCACTGCCCACTATCGATTAGACACCTCAAAATGATGAAATTCGGGGATCACGTTTCAAGAATTTAACCAATATTTGAATAAGTAATTTATAAACAGTTTCGACTGACTGTAGAATCGCTGTTAGCAGATGTAACAAATGGACAGGAAATTCAAATGCATTTTCAAATGACTGAAGATTTCTGCCCTGGGATGAGCCGCGAGCTGCTTGCAGCTCGCGCACCACGCACCTTCGAAGGTAGACAGCCCCCCGGAATAGAAAATATTTGAATGGGAAATTTATAAGCACTTCCGATTGACTGTGGAATCGCTGTTAGCAGGTATTTACAAATTGACGGGGAATTTTTATGCATTTTCAACTGACTGAAGATTTCTGCCCTGGGATGCTTCGCGGGCTGCTTGCAGCCCGCGCACCACGCACCCTCGAAGGTGGGCAGCCTCCCGAAGTGGAAAATACTTGAATGGAGAATTTATAAGCATTACCGACTGACTGTAGAATCGCTGTTAGCAGATGTAACAAATGGACAGGAAATTCGAATGCATTTTCAAATGACTGCCCTATTGCTTCAACCCAGAGGCAAAAGAGGCTCGCGGGCTGCTTGCAGCCCGCGCACCACGCACCCTCGAAGGTCGACAGCATTTCAAAATAGAAAATATTTGAATTGGGAATTTATAAGCACTTCCGATTGACTGTGGAATCGCTGTTGGCAAATAATAACAAATTGACGGGGGATTTTCATGCATTTTCTAATGACTGCCCTATTGCTTCAACCCAGGGGCAAAAGGGGCTCGCGGGCTGCTTGCAGCCCGCGCACAACGCACCAGCTAGTAATATTATAAAGCTGAAGAGTTTGTTTGTTTGTTTGAACGCGCTAATCTCGAGATCTGATTGTGAGAGATAGCCCATTCATCGAGGAAGACAATAAATAGGCTATATATCATCACGCTAAGATCAACAGGAGCGCAGCCACGCGGGTAAAACCGCGGAGCGCAGCTAGTAAGAAATAGCCGGATAAAAAATCTTTATCTGACCGAGTTACGACAATTTTTATATGAACATATTTATAAAGAAATCCTTACATCAACGCCATCTATTTGAACTGTTGGGAACTCAATCATGAGGTACATATAGTTGGAATTTCTCTTTTCTTTTTCGTTGATCATTTCAATCTCTCTGAACGTGAGTCTGTCTAGCCAGTCCACCTGAAATACATTAAAATAATAATTAAAAAAGATCTAGTTAATTTTAGTTAAATATAAAATGTTCTCCTTGATTTCTATGTCTAACGGCTAATCAATCTAAAATGAGAAAAAGAGACAACACATTTAGACAAAATATTTAATACAGTATTATAGTTTTTTAAGTGTAAAACTAGCATTAATAACTTACCCATCTTTACAACCTCAAACTTGCAAATTTGGACAACCACTACCACACTAAATTCTAATACTTTTCAACTGATAACCTAACAGACATACACAATTTCCAATTCAATTATCACACGTGTAGATACGTCTTAATTTAAACAGAAGACACTATTTCTAATAAAATTGGACACGTGTATCAATATTCAATGGTACCATTCGAACCGTGACGTCACTCAGATATATATTATCAATTATAGAACAGGTTCATTCGGCCTTCCATCTTTGTTTATAAACATCGGTGCTATTTCATAAGTTATTAATTATGTAAGCAATATCCAAAGCCTTTCTAACCTACATAAGGTTTGTGAATATTTAATTGAGTGCCATGAATGGAATTGATAGTATTTTTTATCTTAATAGTCTAATAGAAATCTTTTATTTTGTTATATCTTTTGTCAAATCTACTTTCTAGTCGTTAATTCACTATAACTATATTAGGTATTTTGTTTCTATTGTATTTTTAAATGTTAGAAAAATATGGAAATTCTGGTACATGTCTCTATTTTAATATGTATAAGATTTTTTTGCAAACGAACACATTTTTTTTTGACGCCTTCTTAATATAATTTTCTTATACTTAGTCAAATTATGTTGAAAAATAAGGTGGTAAGTGTTACCCACCAACAAAGCTTTTTCTTGTTTTTTTTTTTTTTTTAATTTATAACTTGATATTTCAAGTTTAACAATAAAGTGGAGATGTAGCAGACATTATTATTATCCAAAATGTAATATTGCCATTAAGATGGTAATGTTTAAAATATAATTACAAGTATGTTTTCATTTATTCTTATTACGCCTTTGGGATGTTATTTAAATAATATATCCGCTTCTTTTGTTACTAAAACTAATTAAATATCTCATTCAAATTACAAACATTAAAATATATTACGTATACTGCAAGAAAAAATAAATACATCAACTATTCTATTACTGGGTTAAAAAAAATAAATGCCTTTTAAGTTTTCATTTAAAATAAGTCATTATTTTTTGTGACCAAAATATTTGAAGTCCCATAAAAAAAGTCCACAATTCACATATAAGCAAAACCTATCTACACGATGATATGCTTGCTACTAATTCCTACAAAATTCGTTCTTACGTACATACATAACTGAAAGATCAACTCACCTTCGGCATATGTCCATTGCGATGTTTCTTGGCCAGCTTGGCCAGCCTCTGCATCTGCTCCTTGCCCCTATCCGGCGCCTTGCCTGGCGTCTTCTCACTTCCCTCCACGCCGGGCCACACGCGCAGATCGAACATCCCCTTTGGGACAAACAGTAATTTCTTCAGCTGACCCACGAGGTACAGGTAACACTTCTTGCAGGCGTTCAACGTACTCGTCGAATTGCCCATTTTAACGTACACAAATCATATCAATTCACTACACTATCACTTGTCAATTCCTCCATGCTCCAAGCTTTCCCGCTTTTTCGATACATTAGTGTTTAGAGTTCTAGAAAGCGCGGGAGTTTGAAACGCACTGAACTATCTTGCAGGATTGTGAGTTGTGACGCAACGATAGCTGAGGTCAATATAAACATAATGGAGCAATTATCGATCATTATTTATATGTGGGCGGGGCGGCATATCAGCGAGGATCCAACATGATCTTATGAGCTCATGGTCACGCAGAACTAACTACTAACTTGAGGCTCGAGAACAAAAATCTAAATGGGTGCTAAAAGTTCTGAATTTTCAGAAGCACAGAGCACCTATGCCTATAACCTATACCTATAATGGATGGTTTCAATGAAATTTTATAGCAGAAATGGTAAAAATCATGAGACAAATGACTTTTCTCTGTAATTTCCAGACTTGGTAGAAAAGTGCGCTTTACGCTACGGTGTAGCATAGAAATTTACAACTTCTATTCAATTACCTAGTGCACACTAAAAGTTTTGCGTTTCTGGCCACCCATAAATGTTTGAATTTCGAGTGTTATATTTTTTTAACATATGAAGTCTCATAAGTTGAGGAAAAAAAATTTGGGGGGAAGCGCTTGTTAATTTTTTTTTATCTCAAGTTGAAGTTGTCCGTAGCAAAAACGGAACTAACACGAAACAATTTTAGGGCGATGATTTTTGATGATTTTAAAAGTTCGCTTTCTCCGAAAGTTTGCACTGCTCGCCTTCATAATGCTTTTGGGAGGGAAGCACCTCATTTGAGCACTGTAAGGCATTGATATGCTGAATTTCATCGCGGCCGTGTTTCTCTCCATGATGAAATTCGTGAAGGTCGACCCTCAACTGTGATCACGGAGGAAAATATGGCTACCGTCAGACGACTAATTTAAAAAAATTGCCACATCACTTATTAGGAGATTCGAGGACACTTGGGGATTGGTATGAGACAAATTCAGAAAATTTTACATGAACATTTCAAAGTTAGGAAGCTTGGTTGCCGGTGGATTGCTCCCAAACTCACTCCAGAACAAAAACGACATCGAGTAGATTGGTGTTAAGAAATGCTATTAATCTCTCACGCGTCCTACTATAACATACTGATTTAGTTACGAGCAAATAATGTACGTAAGACGCGTGAAGCTTTAAATTACAATTACGGACATTCTAATACCGTGTATAATATCGTGACAGGATATAAAATATGAATATATGGTTATATTCCAGAAAGAAAACACCAATATTCTTTATGGGTGTTTGAAAGTGACAGCAAACCAACCAAATTGAGGCAGGCGAGAAGGGTTGGCAAACAAATGATTGCATTATTTTTCTCTAAGACGAATCCTGTCTGTACTATCCCACTTGAGTAACAAAAGACTGTAAATGCCGAGTGGTACACCACTATTTGTTTGCCCAATGTCTTAGAAAAAATAAGAAAAAAGCGACCTAGAAGTCGCATTTTGTTGCACCATGACAGTGCTTCGGCGCACACCACGAACAAAACAAAGTCATTTTTGGCTTCTGAAAACATAGAGCACGTGACTCATGCCGCACGCAGTCCTAAACTAGCACCTTGCAATTTCTTCCTTTTCCCAAAAATCTTAGATTCAATGAGTGGTTCGACATTTACGAGGCCAGTAGAGGCCGTGGTTGCTTTCAAACAGCACGCAGAAAACATACCCTCGGACCAATGGTCCTCATGTTTCCAGAAATGGTTTGAACGGATGAAAAAGTGTTTTAAATGTAACGGAGAATACTTTAAAAAGTAGTAAATATAATATTAGACAAATAAATTGTTTTATTTATTAGTTACGCAAAACTTTCAGTGTGGCCCACGTAATATTTTCACAAAAGCCTACGACCATCTCTAAAGTTCCAACTATGTACCTTTACAATATACATATATATATCGAAATACATGCAAATCCGTATTGAGGTACATGTAATAAGCACTAACGCATAAATATACAGTTTAAGTATAATGGCTGGTTCAGACAAGGTAATATCATAATTTGTACCTATTAGAATAGGTATTTAATTTGATAGTATATAATTATCCAAACTAATTAGTATTCCTCGTCTCAAATGAGTGCTCAACGCTTATGAAAATGCAAAAATATTTTATTTTTAGAAAACTTAATTGCATTAAGCTTATTTGTAATAAAATGTCTCACGTAACCTTTAAACAGATGTCATGAACCCGATAAATATTTACTTTGTAGTTTATATCGAACATAAAGGTAATAAATTAACTCGTTATGTTATAAGATTAATTGAATCAAACAGTGTGCCAGTTGTTTTTATATTACGCAGTTAAAATAACAACTTTTCTAGAAAAAAATATTCTAAGGAAAGTTGGTATACTCTACCATTAGTAAGCTTACATATCCCGGAATATATTTTAATCACATTTATTTAATTATATTATGTATTTAATTGTTTACTTTAATGTTCCTTTGACAGTTTAAAATACATAACTATATTTTTATACATAACGTCATATGTGGATAAGACCTTCAAGCCACCATTAGTTTTATTTATTCCAAGGTTTTTATATGAGGTCGATATCTACTCGAGCCATAACTAACTATGTATGTAATACGATTTGTAGTGACAACATTATTTTTTGTATTCTAATTATTTTTAATCGTTAATTGCAGAGATCAAATCAGCATTTAGATGTATCTATGAAACAGTTGAAGGTATTATAATGATATATTGCTGCTTTTGTTCCTGATTATTATGAGAATTATAATTGTTTAATTATTTGGGTAATCAAACTATTTATACAAAATTCACACAGATTTGCAGAAGATCTGCTAGTCGGGTAAACTAGCATCTATTTAGATAAAACTCAAAGGTGACTGATATAGTGATCTATCAACGCACAGCCCCAGCACAGCTAAATTTTGGCATGCAGGTAAATGTTAGGACGTAGGCATCCGCTAAGAAAGGATTTCCCGAAATTCTTGCGGGAACGGGGAAAAACGGGGATGCACGTATAAAATTGCACTATTTATAAAAATGCATAGTTAGTAACATTCACATGAAAAACAAAACAAAAACCTACGGTATGCAAATAAGAGAAACAAAACACCGAAGTAGGAAATAAAAGTTAAATATAAGTACAACAATGAAAAACGTTTTAAAAAACTCATTTTCGAAATAGCTCCATAGCACAAGTTACTGGATATTTTTTTTATTTTTTTTAATAAGATTTTGCCTTCAAAGTTTTTTAACCCTGATTTACCAAGTCTATATGTAATTTTCATTTTGATTTCATATAATTTTTTGGATCCGACATATTCTATAAACCTTGAGTTTGAGATAAGGTTTGTCCTTTGTCAAAGTAACTTAATTATTGTTTTTGTAAAAGTTTTTGAGTATTTTAATGAAAACGGAAATGCATTTTTGCAGCTTATCTTGTTAATTAAAAAAATTTTTTTTAAATACTTATAAAAAATTCTGGAGATACATTTTCCTTGTCATATAAACTATCGCTCATATTATTAAAATCTCTAGGTATCAATAATTAAAATGTCTGAACTTTTTGGCTAGACAAAATGCTAAATTTTATTTTTAAGTGGTATCATGATAATATCTAATAGGTATATTCGACATCCTACGCTTTTAACATAAATTTGAAAGTTCACATATTAAGAATCAATTTTTATGTAACAAATATTAAAAGTAGGGCAAGAGTTATAAATTTATAATTGAGTTGTGCGATTATTATTTTCCGTTTTTTTTTTTTAACTACAATGTACCTAGTTATTATGGTAGAGGTTTTCCTAATACATAATTTTTTTTCATCTAATTATAACAGATAGTCTATTTTTCTAATCCCGGATACTGGACCAATTTTAATGGAGGTATTTAATTTCCCCTAAAACTATTTCACGTGAATAGAATTACCTACGGTCAGAAAACTAAAAATCTTTTATTAATTTTTTAATTAATTAATTAATTATTATTATTAAACAAAAAATATACCTAATCCATAACAATCGTGAATTATGAATAAAAAATGCATTAATTAAAATATAAATAATCAATATTAAGCAATGCAATTAACATGTTATCGTTTCCGCTTTTTAAATTGGAATAAAAATATACGATTTACAAAAAAAAATATGAAAACAAGACATAATTTTATGTTGAAATAATCCTGATTAATTTCCCAAACAAAACAAAAATCTTGTAAAAAGATGGAAGTAATAACTTTGTAATTTTTTTTAACTTTTCTTAAAGTAGAACTTTGTAAATTATTTAAGCAGTAGAAAGCTGGGTAAGTAACATATTATTACATAGGCTGTATTATATTTTATTGTTCCGGTTAAACAGGGGCTTAGCCGGTACTGCAGAAGCGAAGCAAAATTCTTAAAACAAGTCATCAATACACAGTTACCTAGATGATTTCTTTTTTACATTAAGGTTTGTTAAAATAAATAAACATGGAGATTTAAAAATGTCCAGCACAAATGGAGCTTTTATCGAAAACATTGTGATATTTTTTGTTAGGTACTTATAACAAAACAATTTATTTTAGGATTGAATTATTTATAATTATATAATAGGTCCATTAAAATCCCATCCCATGGGATAAGTTTATGAAGAACGATAAGATTTTGGAAATATATTATTTAAATTGAAATTGATAAATATACAGAATAATAAAATTACCGATCAATATAAAATCATAAGTTATTTTAGTAAATAAAATTCGCATGCACCTATTAGATTTTTAATGAAACATATTTAATTAAAAATATTTTAGCAAACTTTGTTTTTCGATAAAACAATAAATAATACGTTAGGACAATCGATCAATAGAGAAAAAAGTAGGTTGATTTACGTAAACCAGCTTTACGAAGGCTGCAGAAGCACAAATTTTTCACACAACACTGACAAAAAAATTTAACTTTTAGCAAACCACTGGTTACAAAAAAACTGCGAATACGATTAAAAACAATAACTATTAAATCCGCCGTTTCCAAAAACAATAGCAATTTATAGTTTATCTAAATTTAGCCTAACAAACACCCCTAGTTTATTTAATTAAAACATTACATAGATATTCAACTATGTATATTTTGTTCCAAAACTTTATTTGTAAACAAAAATTTACATAATTTTATAAGGAAAATACTTCGTTCAACGTGTGCAATATTTCGCGACGTCCAACAAACTAAAACATAACTTGTAGATATCTACCGACTTCTGAATAATGTTATAAAAACCGGTCCTCAAATGCAGTACGCCATCAGATAAAATGTTCAAATCGTGTTATTTTATTAAACAACATACATGACTTTTATTATTGTAAAATTAATTAGTAATGCTAATATCATACAAAGAAGAGATTTTTATTTTTGTATGTAATATGTCATCACTAGGATAAGGATGAACTGGGTACATAAAGTTTTGAGTCTTCCCGCTGTCTGTCAGTCCCTATGTATATGTAAAATTACACAACGGTTTTTTATTTTTTTTTAATAGATAGAGTGGTTTTTGAAGAAAGTTTCAGTAAATTATTTATTAAGTTTTAGAAAAAGCTGAACAAGCGGAAAGCTCGAAACGAATAAGTAGGTATACTCAAAAGCTACTGTGTATTCAAAAACACATTAAAATAATGTTAGTCACATTTAAACAAAGATAAGAAAGTTAATTAATATTATATCCTACAACCTAAAATTTAAATATTATACATATTAATATAGCTATATATGTAATTCCAATTCACGTGATTCTAATATTCGAATAAACGAACGTCGAACACGTTTGAAAAATTATAATAATTTTACAATTTAATTAAGGATGATTTACATGTCTCGCGACGAATGCACTTTTGACTGGCTAATGGCTAAAAACGTTTTTATATAAAAAAATATATAAGTAGGGACCTACCTAATATAGTCAGGTTCACGTTTTAGTAGTATCACAGAAGAATAACCAGTAGCTAGCTAGTAGTAACTAGTATCTATTAAAAAGCATTATCTACATAAGGTATAAAGTGTCTGTTCGTGATAAAGGTATGTCAAGTCTCAAAAACGACTGAAAGGTTCTAAAAAAAAAAACATTAACGTAGTATATTTTAGAATAATAAATTAAAAGGGAAGCTGCCATAGCTTTCTTTTTTGCATCATTGATATAAATATGGCTTATTTAAATCAACGATCGGTACATAATTAATTTAGAGTACGGTAGCGGCATTTCAGCTGAATGCCTCTGTAGGTAGTTTGATTGTTTTGGCATGATGTTGACGTTCACAGTTCACACGTACGTTGTATTTAGTTTTTATGCATGTATTGTAAATTGTAATTATCTCGCAAATTACAATTATGTTATTGTAATTTGCGAGAAACAATAAAAATATTCTTAAAATCATGGAAGCTATAGACGTCACATAGAAATAACCGTAAAAATGCGGACATGAGACTTTGTTCAACCTGAATTTTTTTTTGGATCGGCAAAATGAGGGTAGGTCCATATTAAATCTCATGATGTGTATAGTTTATGTATTACTTTACTCTTTGGTATAGTTGTATTAGACAGGTATGTTTCATATATAGAGAGGTAAAATTATAAAGAAAAAATCCATATCTATTCCACTAAGAGCCTGCACATAAAGCCCGATATAATCGCTGTACAAAAAGTCGCTGTTGTACCACGCTGTGCGCTGAACGGCACAGCTAGTCTCATCATCATCATCATCATCATCAGCCCATATACGTTCCCACTGCTGGGACACGGGCCTCCTATGAGGGTACAGGCCATAATCCACCACGCTGGACAAGTGCGGGTTGGCGGATGACACATATCGTCGAACTTTTGATTCTTCGACATGTCGGTTTCCTCACGATGTTTTCCTTCACCGTTCGAGCAGTGGTGATGTTACAACATGCGCAGATAAATTGAAAAATCAATTTATTTCCTGCGCGCTCGCCCGGTCTCGAACCCCGGACTTATCGATTCGAAGTCCGAGGTCTCACCACTGAGCCACCACTGCTCTGCTAGTCTCAAGGTTCGTTAAATATTTATCATTTTTAAAATAAGTTTAATGACTTTAATTATTATAAAATACACGACTTCGATATTAATTATTATTAAACACTTGACCGTAATTTGAAGCTTACTTCATTGAGAAGGTACCTAGCTTTTTCCGCCTATTTTTCCCTCTCTTTCCGTTGTATATATGCTATCTCTCTCGCACACCTCTCCACCAGGTGGCGGGGCGCACGATAATGTCGGGCGCTGGATGTTTTTCATTGGCGTCTAGCTTCCGCCGCGAGAAGGTTGTCTACAAGACTACAACCTTGGTGCTATTAAGTATTAAGTATTGCTTAAAGCAAGTGCTAAAAGTGTTAAAAAGTGTATCCCGTCGGATCGGTACAGTGAGTTATTTTTACATCTATTCTAATAATATTTTACTTAAAAATGAGTAAAAATCTTTAAAGTCAACGGTATAATCGTTGGACTTTATTTAAAATGCTGAGGTTTTTAATGAATCCTTCAGCAATAGTTTATTTTTCAATATGCTTAAATACTTAATAGCATGAATAAAGATATTTAAAATTAACGATACAACCGTTACATTTTACTTGAAATAGTAACTTTTCTTTTGAAATATTTCATTATGCAATATGTACTAATTAATATTTGAATTTTTAATACTGTGAGTAAAGCTATTTTAACGGTGTTACCGTTCGGCTTTACTTGAATCGTTAATATTACTTTTGTGATTATTTGATATTACTAGATATATCAAATACCCTCTCTTGTATATAGATATTTTTAATATTTTATTTCATTTTTAATAATGTGTTTTTATTACAAGGGTACAAGTGAATTTTTCGTGGAAAAATTACAATTAATACTTAGTATGGATATGAGCCAACTCAAAGCTTTACAGGCATACAATCCATTGCTACGACTTTATTACATTGTCGTTATCGCTAGGAACGGTTCGGAATTCCTATCATAGTTTATTACTAAAAATTATCGAACGAGATGAGTCAGCTCCAAGAAGTCACGACATGTCAGAACATGTTGTGATTTTATTTTATAAATCGTACGGGAGTTACCGCTCAACTGAATAATGATGGAATTCGCTCATGTATAGTAGATACGTACCATGAATGTTCCACACATTCAAAACTATCCGTAGTCTATACGTGTCCTTTTATGAGTATTATTCTGATCCGTTTTTATGTGAAAATAGACATATTACACACGGCTAATTTGATTGAAAATTACGTTTCCTATGTTCAAATGATGCAACTTTTTTGTTAAAACGAGTAAGTACCAAAATTTTACAATTAAATTCTTTGGTTTACTGAACTTGTGCTGAAAGGGTTATCGTATAATAATTATCGAGATATCTTAATATAAATTAGATTTAGATACACTTATTTCAAAGGATTTACAATTCACTTCTAACGTTTTAGAATAATATTATAAACTTGTACACCTTGACAAAAAGTAAAAAATTGCGGGTGAGTGGAGATTATTTTGTGCAATTAAATATAACGTCCTACGACGGTATGGTTGCGTTCGTAAGGAATGTTAACGGATATAAAGCAACTAAATGTTACATCGATTGCATGAACAAAAATAAATATGAATCGAAGTTCATTTTAAAATTTAGTGAATTGATTTGAATTATGAATTTATTAAATGTCGCTAACATTGGAAAATAAGTTAAAGGACCTTGTTAATTGCTATATTATTTAAATGATTATTTACTGCTATTTTTATATTAGCACTAAGGTGTATTCTTGCTCGAAGCAGAATACATAAATGTGGCCACTACTCCTCGCAGGGGTTAGCCAGGTCAAATTCACCCTCGCAGGGTGTCTCTTAAGCATTTTTTGGCAGGCCCTACTTATTTCTAGTTACAAACATCCCTCGCGCAGCTGTCGCTCGCAGGGAAATGGTGCAAATATATATCGGCCCTCGCGGGGCTTTGATTACAATCGTCCCTCACGGAAAAGATGGTGCGAATATATATCAGCCCTCGCGGGGCTTTGATTACAACCGTCCCTCATGGAGAAATGGTGCAAATATATATCAGCCCTCGCGGGGCTTTGATTACAACAGTACCTCACGGAGACATGGTGCAAATATATATCAGCCTTCGCGGGGCTTTGATAACAACCGTCCCCACGGGGAAATGGTGCAAATATATATCAGCCCTCGCGGGGCTTTAATGGCGATTGGTGCAAATATACAAAGGATTGATCATTAAAATGATCATAGATATTTGCTTTCGTCAACGAGGACCCACGAAAGAAGTTTTGGATATGACCGTATCGGATCTTCACTCTTCTAAGGTAGGTAGAAAAAGGTTTTGAAATCTACTTCACAGTGGGCAGTATAGTAAATGACCTAATAAATACAATAAAGGTTAGATACGTCAAATAATGGGCGCATGAAATTGATACTTCGTATCCTAAAAGTTTACGCTTCAGGAATCAGGAAACCACCATTGGTTTACCAATTATGGAAATTGGAATTGAACAAATTGTATTTACCAATGCAAAGCCTAATCACAACAAAGGAAGGCGAGTCGGATCAAATATCATCTCGCAGATGATTTGTGGCGGTGGTTTCGAGGATTGTCACCAAGCCTTGTGTCAACGGTATGTTTGGTATCGTAATTAAATGGCACTAGCCGACCAATTTACATATACAAACATCGGAAGAGATTTTTTAATCGCAAAGCGATTGAATGTAACAAATGACGATTGATTACGTATAGTTGACCTCTCATAGGCCTATTTTAGTTGCCCGGTCTTGTAGGCAATTTATTTGACTCGTTTTTCAACCCATTTGACCTCATTATTGCACCCATGAGATTTTTCTTCGGGGCTCAAACAATAAATCGCTGAGGGATTAGGATAATCGTTTGTTAGACAAGTTTTTTGTCATCCCACCAGGATTATTATATTGTATAATAAAGTTATATACAACTATTAACGTAAAACGTTTAAGTACTCAACGAATGCTGAGAATACTGACTGTTGAGTTACATAGGATAGAGGATAAATAACGGAAAGTCAATCTTTCCAAACAAAAGCCTCTTATTATTAGATATTACTTGGAACCCCTACCCTTAACGAGAAAGCTCTGCCAAATGACTTCTCATTTCTTTGCTTTGGGGGGGGGGGGGCAATAAATGAAATGTACAGGCTATACGGCTTTTAAAATATAAGTCTGGTAAGCGAACTAAACTTTGCTGGTTTAGTTCTTGCTATATCGCTATCCGTGCCTGCTTCTCGTGTTTACGGGTGAATTAAGTTTATCAATAGTCATAAATGCAATGCTATTCAGAGGATATACTGCATTTAAAACATGACAAAGTCTGGTAAGCGAACTAAACTTTGCTAGTTTAGTTCTTGCTATATCGCTGTCCGTGGCTGCCTCGCGTGTTTACGGATGAATAAAGTAATGTCCTGTCTTCGCATCCACAGCTAACTGTCCTATACTGTCATAATCTTAACACAGATTCATTCGACATAGCTCCCCACGAGCTCAGTTCTTCATTTTTGCACTCGCACAACTGTGGACAACACAAGAGCAATGCCTCCATTGGTAGCAGTTACAATCAAGGGATAACTAACCTTAGGCTAGCCATATTACGGATGTTGGAACAACCGACTATATTCAGGGCAATTTTCTTTGTTCAGTGTAACGTTTAGACTGTCGTAGCATTCCTACGGAACAAAGATGGGATCAGATCTGCATCCTTAATGCAGTTAATCGAAAGGAGATACTTTCAGACGACGATAGTATTCAAAACCCACCATATTCCTTAACATAATATTGCATAGTTAAGCTTATAATCTCTCTTGCCATTATCCTGCAGCAGAATTCCTTGGCGATAATTTATCCTCGTTAGAACGAGCGAGGGTTGTTACGATAATATGAGAAATCCTAGTCAGTTAGAGACCTGAACGACGCGATAGAGTACCGCTATTTCAGTAGTAGTAACACCTAGAAGGGTGAAGGTATTCTGGAAAGCGGAACTGAAGGCCCGGTCAGCAGCATCAGCCACCTAATAGACAGTGTTCAGTGCTGCACCACTATAATCTGCAAAATGACTCTGACGGTATGAAAATGTGGAGTACATTTTCAAAATATCAAATGATATAGTTGGAATAAAAATCCTATTTGCCTCCGTCTATCCAAAAGACATACGGAGTAGCTAGTAGTAGTTGGTTGAATTAGAATAAAGTAACTATAGTTAAAATCCTTTGTTACTGACTGGATAAATTTGGCTCTTTTCCTATCTGACGTTCATATAGCTGTTGACTGCCTAGTGTTGTGCACAAACACTATTATTATAAACTAGCGGTCCGCCCCGGCTTCGCTCGTGGTACTTACGTTTTCTCTACATAAAAACCATCCTCGTACTTCAAGGAATATAATAAAAGAATTATCGAAATCGGTTCAGCCGTTCTCGAGTTATGCGCTTACCAACACATTTTGCGATTCATTTTATATATAAGAAGATAAGTCACGTTATGTAGTCCCGAGGCTTTCGGTATATAAGTTCTTATGTAAATCATAATTATATCTTAAAACCGAATTGATTAAAAGTAACGTACTTGGCTGTAGTAATTGCAGTTTTGGGACACAGATAAGCTCCTTATCATTTTAGTCTCTTAAGAGTTAAGTTCAGTATATTTGTTTCCAGTACAGAGTTTATGACCTATCAGTTTTAAATAAATAATTCATGCATTGTACTGAAAGTACTAGCCATGTTTAGATTATGATTGGTGGCGTTGGCTCTAAACATTAATAGATACCGCACGGTTTGGTTTGATGTTAAAAATCTGTATTATAATTAAAACCGTTTACCTGTTTTGATATTTTATTGCCTTATTCAAGGGGTGACCTTTTAAATTAATAATAATTAATATTTCTGACCCCAAAAGTAAGGACCAAGTTCTCTTCTTGTCCGCTTGTAGCAGGTTGGGTTAAAACTGTGTGAGTTGAGACAGGTGGTAATTCTATGTAAAGATGATTCAATTGTGCTTCTACAGAGTTCTAATTGAATAAATAAAGGTTTGAGTTTGAGGTATTTTTGCCTCGTCGGGATCAGCTGTTGCTTCATTTTGTAAGTAACATCTAAATGCGTAATTGAAAGTCGTTACTGGCGCTTTCGCAGATTTACGCTAAAGATAGTGAAAATTGTAGTAACTTTAACTTTTCAAGCCCAAAAGGTTAACTAAGGTACGCTTGAACCAATCTCATAAGTTCTAATACTTTTAATCATTATGATTAACTTTTTGGTTCTTATTTGATTAACTTTTCATCTGGGATTGTTAATATATTATATAATATAAAAATTTGTGTGATTTATTGGTAGGTATACTATCTGCACACCTTACTCTTTCAAATAAAGAAATAAGTAATTACTTATGTATTCAAATTCACATTGGCGTCCATATATTGTACACCAGGTGGGTAACAAACAGGTCTCAATGAAGTAAGCTTCAAATTACGGTCAAGTGTTTAATAGCTGTGTTTTACCTGAAAATAAAACACATATTAAATACTTACCTATATTTGAAGCTTACACTTAACGTCCACCTGTTGTGGATTTCGACTCAATGAAAAACATCCAGCGCCCGACATTATCGTGCGCCCCGCCACCTGGTGGAGAGGTGTGCGAGAGAGATAGCATATATACAACGGAAAGAGAGGGAAAAATAGGCGGAAAAAGCTAGGTACCTTCTCAATGAAGTAAGCTTCAAATATAGGTAAGTATTTAATATGTGTTTTATTTTCAGGTAAAACACAGCTATTATAGTAACCTTCGTGTGATAAAGAACACAATGGATTAAATAAAATTGTGTGAATGCAAAAATAATAGTGTACCTTTCGTTACATTAACCTTCATAATGTTTTAAAATATTTAATAATTTACATTTTGCATAAGTAGAGATAAGTTTATACTACATATTATATGCTTTTAGCACAATCCTAAAAAACACGATTTTATTCTTATTTTTTGTTACTAAACAAATTTTCATGAGTTGTACTAATAACACAGCAAAATATGAGTAAATTGTTTTTATTATAATAAAATATAGGAGCACAAATACTAGTTTATTAGCCGGTTTGTTATATTTTTAGCCTAATAAAAAAGAATCGTATGAATTTTGATATAAGTATGGATAGTTGGAACTTCATACAAAACTTTTCTTAGAATAACTCGATACACAGAATGTACAGAATATTTGCTATTAAAATATCTTCTTCAGTCAATGATAGAAAATATATTTGTTTAAAATATATGCAGTAAAAAAGATTATTTGACCTCCACAATCGGAATGTGAATCCAATTTTATTAATACTTTGTATTGTTACCTCTTGATGTACTTAACTACATTTTATATCAAAAAATAATAATAAAAAATCTATTTTTAAAAAAGACACAATTCACTGGTTCAAAATAAATGTAAAAAGTGGTACTAGTGAATTGTGTTGCACTTTGTTTTAATACAACTTTCTCACCTGTCTCAACATGCCATGTTTTCCAAACAAAGAAATGGTGGTACCACCAACCACCATTAACTTCCCTGGCCCAGCGCAGTCATATATTGTCATGGCGAGTATAGCATTACGAGGCAAATCACTGTAGTATACTGGTAGAGTTACCCATTCGTTCCAACTGTTGAGGTAAAAATATATCTTCTTTTTAAGTTAATCATTTTTAGTGTAGAAATTGTTATATATCATATTATAGTGTGTTTGTTGAATAGTATGTCAAAACCACATATTTCAGACTAGCTGTGCAACACGGTTTTATCTGCAGTGCTCTGCTCCTGTTGGTCTGAGTGAGATAATATATAGCCTATAGCCTTTCTTGTTAAATGGGCTAACAAACAAACAAAAACTTCAGCTTTATAATATTAAGTATCAGTTATAGGTGCAAGTATATAGTTTTTTTTGAAGTGAAAACTTCTTTAGCGGCTTTGGGTATAAAATCAAACTCGCGTCAGGACACGTGGCCTGATCGAAAAAGCGTAAGACGGCTGTTTTTTTTTTTTAGCCCTTATATTCCATGTGTTACTTTTTGTAGTTGATTCTAGCTCGTCTTAATTCATGAAAATAAAATTATGACTCTCATTTTAGTTGTGGTTAGGGTTCACTTACTTCCATCTATTAGTGAAAGCTTTATACGACGTAGTGACTGGGAGCGCCAGAGGGACCCCATCGCACAACACTTGGCATGTCACAAAGAGATCGGAACACCCTTCCTGGTATAACCCAGAGAATTTCAACATAGGATCGGAGAGGAGCTTGTCGTATTCAGGTTTGGATCGCTTTCCTTCTAAAGTACCACTGAAATGTAAGTAATAAATATGAATGATATTTAGAAGTAAAACACATTCAACAGATGTGCTTATATTTTTTTTTTCATAATACCTGTGGGTGTTAGTGATTTAAAGTAGTTTAAAATGTTTATCAACTTTCATCAGCACATTCTTTCAAATTATGCGTATTACATGTGACTGTGTGTGATTAGATGTTGTATGAAAAAACAAGTATATTGGAAAAATCATTAGTCCTAATTAGCAAAACAGGACACAGATTTAAGACTTGAATCAAATGGAATACATTGCATCCTTTTAATATTGCTGGTTTTATAAACTTTTACCATACCATACAATCTAAGAAAATACAATCAAAGCTAAGGTAAATGACTAGTTTTAAATAAAAAACGAATATAGAGTAGTGGGTGACATTCTACTTTTTACACTTGTTGTGTTAGGAATGGAATGTGTAAATTGTAATATTTCATCTGTATTTCACGCATGAGATATTAGAAAATGTTAAATTCTATCACACAGGTTTTCTAGTAAACTAGTGAAGAAAAAATGTAACATATTATACTTTCCACTAGTCTCTTATTAGTTTCAAACTATAAATAAATGAATTATATGCGTGTTAAATGTTTTATAAATATTTTTATTACATACTAGCGGTCCGCCCCGGCTTCGCCCGTGGTACATATTTACGTTTTCTCTACATAAAAACCATCCTCGTACTTCAAGGAATATAATAAAAAAAGAATTATCGAAATCGGTTCAGCCGTTCTCGAGTTATGCGCTTACCAACACATTTTGCGATTCATTTTTATATATAAGAAGATTATAAATTAAATTTAAGTCTACATACATTTTTATTTCAACTTTGTGGTCCAACGATGAACTATACACATAGTAAAACTTATCGTCCATTTCGTTCATTTTGAATGTTTTTTATGCACACAGCTTAATATATATTAATTTATTTAACTAATAAATTGCAGTTATTTTCATTGTTTGCTTCGTTTGCCAAAATCAGATTTGTTTTGGATAGATAAAAATTTATCTGTTGATTTATTATTATTGTCATTTATGACTTGAGATAAGAGTATTGCTATATGAAAATTTGTTTAACTTTGCAATGTTTTTTTTTTTTATTTATTTATATCTGAATGCTACCAAAGGGTAAAAATATATATAACCACAAGATATAACAATCATATCTATAGGTAAAAATTGGATGGCGAAAATCATGAAAATACGAGTAAGCCTCCACAACTCTCCACAAGCATTTTTAGAATCCATTACTGAAATTGAACGCAGATTTAGATGACATTGACAAAAAGAGTTCATACAACTGTCACTTCGTATACACGACTAAAATAAAATGTCATATCGATTGTAGCCGAACAATTTATGCGAAAGTATTGTAAATTAAATAATAGTTAGATAAGTGTTATTATTAATAATAATTAGATAATTAATTAGATAAGTGCCTCAAACAATAAATTTTCTACAATTTATTAAACTTAAAAAGGTGAGTGTGGGAATTTCTTGCTGTTCATAAATGTACACTATAATAATATTTATGTCAATTCTTTTTGTGTTCCTATTCATACAAAACGTATTAGTGAAATATTTAAACGTTTTAAAAATGTTTCAATTTATTAGAAACGCTATGATCAATGATTTGTTAATGTTAATGTTATATTAACATCGACTCACATGTTTTTCTATGTCATAATCAATATTAAATTAAATCATATTATTTTTCTTTCAGAACAATGACAAAACTACTAGAATGGATCTCAGCAATATCAGCGTTCTTCGCAGTTTGGTATTCATTAATCGGGGGTTATGTGAAACACCCTTTAATTGAAGCGAATATGAACCTTATTTTACTATCACCTATATGGTTAATAATAGTATTTGGCTTGTATGCCTTAACAGTGGTCTTATACAGAGTGTTCACCTTTAATAACTGTGAAGCCGCATTTTTGGAGTTGCAGAGACAGATAAAAGAAGCTAACAAAGACTTAGTTGCTAAGGGACTTAAGTGGTAGTTTTTATAATAATCATGTAAATAAGTTATTGTAATGCATCTGTTTTGTAAGTTATTGGTTCTTATGATGTAACTGAGTTATAGGATATTAAATTATTAAAGTAATACACACTATTCACTAGTTCTTGTTGTTTTTAAAATGATGAACAAATTGTGTCTGTAAATTTTGACTAATATGTAATGATGTATAGAAAAATATCAAAATAATAAAATCATATTTGAAACTAGTGAAGTGGATACTATAATAATTTAATTATTTTATTTCTATTTTAAATATTCCTCACCTTATTGTATTTTGCCTACCACACGACACACCTAGTTTCAATTCACTCTGTATACCAATTTCATACTCATATTCGATTTAATAAATATATTCTTGACTGTATCAGAGAAAATTACTTGAGTTCATGTAGTTAGGTGAATAGGCTGAGATAGAGAATGAGAGATGTACATATTTTTAATAATAAAATTGTTCATGGATCTTGTCTTGTATAAAAAATGAAATAGAAATTAATTGTTTTAGATACAGTAGAACCTATTTAAGTCGAACATCAAGGGAGACGCCAAAAAATTCGAGTTATATAGTTTTCAACTTATGGTGGATTTCGACTTAAGCAGATTTGGATTCGACATAAAAGAGTTTTAGGTTTATTCTTATACCCGCGGCCCCATCATTAAAGCGGCTCGACGGAACGCAGTGGGGTTTTAGTCGGTAAGAATCCGACATAACCCACGGCTCCTTCCCCGGGGGCCGTGGGTATCTTTGGAAGATTTCCCCACTATAAAAAAAAAAAGGTTTATTCTTATAAATTTTGTATGAGAGAGGTAAAATAAATAAAAATTCAACTTGCAGAGGTGACAAACATATTTATATTTATTATAAATCAACATTATTTCAAATTATTTTAAAATAAAACATATGGCATTAAAAAAGTCTGTAATTTTTTTTTGCTTTACATATTTTGGTTGTTCTCTATCTATAGCATTGTCTTATCTATAAAGAGCAGAAAATTCTTCTTCTTGAGAGTTACTGGTTTGATCTATAAAATTACGTAAGGTTATCAATGCGGTTCGCGCCTCTTCGATGGAAACCCATGGAGCGCATGTACTTTTCACGTCTTCTATGTCATCTTTTTTAACTTCTTTAAAAACAAGTTCCTGTCTTCTTTTGAATTTTTCTAACCATCCATTACTGGCTCTGAAATTAACGATTCCCAATTTTTTTGACAATATTTGGGCTTTTTCTTTTAACCGTGCTCCACTAACACTGATATTTTGGCTGCGACACTGCTCAAACCATTTAAGTAAGCATTCCTCCAAGGCCGGATATTTTACAATTTGTTGTCTTTTGCAAGACAAACTTTGACCGTTTTGTATTTTTCTCATGATGTCTGATTCATTTTTTATTATTGTTGAAAGAGTACTCATTGGCAGGCCAAATTGTTCAGCAACATCTTTCTTTTTTTGACACCTCTTCACAGCTTCGAGCACTTCTAATTTTTCACCAAGACTCAAAGTTTTTTGTTTACGTTTCACAGCACTCATATTGTTAACTGTTGTACTAATAGATGTGTATTGCAGTAGAACCAAACTACTTCTGACAGTATTTAAGTCGAATCAAGCAAACACGTGTTTACGTGAGTCATAAATTTATTATCGTATACTCCTAAAATGTTTTCTAAGAAACAATAGTGTAGGTACTTACATTGTCGGCACGTTCTTAAAGTCGGTAACTTGTTTTTGTTCGAACAATAGAGGTAATAAATTCCTAATAATCAAGTTGTAAAGGTTGTAAAATAAAACGTTGCTATGTTCGAGGTCAAATTTATTTTTTCGAGTTATAGAGTGAAAATATGTACCTACCAAAATGGCGAGGGGGATTCGGTGATTATTTCGAATCCCCCTCGCCATTTCGCTTTACACATGTCTACACTACGAGGTAGCCGAAGCAACACAAGATAGAAATTAGAGAAGAGAATATGCGAACATAGGTCAACGACCGTTGCTACTATAACGGACAAAAGACGTGCGCATTTTGTTTTAAAATTATGAGTTATGACAGTTTTAAAATGCGTCGGGTATTAGATACCCGGCAACAATGACGCCGGGTTAAGTTTAGTTACAGTTAAGGTTAGTTACACTTAAAATAAATTCTAGTCTAAACTCTAAAGTTTTCACATTTTTACAAACAAAATATACCTGACAATGTAACGATAAATAACTTAACTCAAATGGATGTTATAAACTATTGTTAGATTGTTAGACGTAACTTTTGATTTAATATTTTTGTGGATGAATAGTTGTCTTGATATAGCTGTCACTGTCACCTGTCAGAACATGCTTAGCTGTCGAATCTTTGTCGAATACTATAAATCTAAGCTATAAATTGCCGCTTTCCTTTGACAAATTGACTCGTGGCGCAATCGTACGGATCGTGCCTAGGGGCTCGGACGTTGTTTATACGACGTTTGACCCTTTGCTAATAGTCGTTGACTTGCTGCGATTTGTTAATCAATTAGGTATCTGTGTAGAATCGCAGTACATTCTAATTACATTTCAAACTAATATTTAACCCAGTCTCGCGTGTAATTTCTATTACTATGCATTCCTCTATTTGTATAAAGTCCTTTTAAAATATAAATTGTAATTTATTATAATGTAACTATGTTTTATTTAATAAATCATAATACCTTGCAGCTAATTTTGTATGTGAAAAATAAAACAAACGAAATATTTAAAAAATAGCTAATTTAATTAAGCTAATCATAAGATTTATTTACATTACATAGTATTTACATATTATTCAAAAATCTTTGGCTCGATATACTAAAAAAATGGTAACATTAAAACACAAAAATACATACAAATGTTTGCTTAATATTTTCTAAGTAAATCATGAACACAGAAAACAAATAGCAAAAAATAGTGACAATGATTTACAATAATAAAATAATTATATAACATTGGTGTTTAATGTAGTTATACTAACTTTTTACTGGATATACAATTTATTATTTATCAATTGCTTTAACTTTCCAGTGAGCGAACGTACAAACACTAAGTATTTTGCAAACAAAGCTTGTTTTATAGTCTACGCATTTTTCGTATTTTACAACAACATTCGTATTTTAATACGTCTATCCGTTTAGTAGTGCATTTACACATTTGACATTCGTATTCACTGTTCAGTGTTCGCTATTCGGCTCGTCATTCGACAAAACTTTCGTTTACTGTATCGTCGCGAACCACAGTTCACAAATTTGTAGTACAGTAAGTTCGTGTTAGACATTCAAGTCCTTGTTTACATCCGTAAACCGCTCTTAGTTGCGAATACGCGAATAGCAAGAAGACTGTTAATAATTACGTGTTCTTTATTGGCCTCGTGGTTCGCACGAATGTGTAAATGCACCATAAAACATTTAATGCACTCTGTGTAAATTGTCTATTGACCTTGCATATTTATTTAAAAAAAAAGTACTTTGGTCCATTCCGTGGATTTCATATTAATTGTTTACTGCTAATCCATCCGTGGTCCTTTAGCACCCAATCACGAAGATACTAATTTGAATGCAAGTTCAAAAGAACTTGCATATTAGAACTTGAATATTGGGAACTAAATCTTGAAAAAAAGAAAAAAGTTTACTGTAGGTCATAAACAATGTTACTTAATTGTATTCATATTATTAAGTAAAAAATTTAGACTATTTTGTAACTACTTCAGATTTTAAACTATTTTTAAATAAACAATATAAGAAACAGGCATATCTTAATTCTTAATAATTCATATTCATAAAAAATTAACATGCGTTTAGCATCAAAAGAAAGCATAATAATTCTGGAAACATCCCAAAATTCCTCGTAACTTTTTTCTTAGCTTACGATAGCAGACGAAAAAAATGGAGATTCGACATTTTTAAGTTTTCACGCACACAGCAATTAATCAAAATTATCACACGCAAGCATTTATAAATTCTGCTGAAGTGGTTAGTGACGAGTAAAGAAATCTGTGGGATTAAAAAATCGTCCAGATTTTTATTAAAGAACAAACAAACATAGTTCTACGAAAGATGAAAGAGAGCTTAAAACATTTTTCTTATTACAATAATCGCATTTAATCAATCGGGTTTAAAGCTACAATTTGAAAGTGCCTATCTACGGATAGAGATGAATCTAGTGTGTAATGGGGTTACCATAACAAAAAAAAAGGAACTGCTTTACTAGAATTTTTACTCTATGATGAAATGGATTTTCTTACATTCCTTGGTATAATAAAAATACACAATACATTACAATATCAAACAATAAGTACAATATAATAATATAAACTGTAATTTTACAGTACATAATAAATATTATTGAACTAGGTATCGATTTATAATACTAAAAATAGGAGAAATATGAATAGATATACCTACTTAATAGAAATTGGAAATAATAAAGTATATTTTAAATATCTACTATTATTAGTAAGTGAGTACAATATTTATCTACGAAGTTTTAAAGTGCTAAGCTATTGAGTAGAATCTTAGTTAAATCTATTATGATAATGTAAAACGTGTAATTTATCGTACATATCACATGATCGCAATTAATTGAAACAAAATAGGTACCAGTAAAACTAAAAAAAAATATTATTCAATAGGACAAGATACATTAACGCAATATGATTTTACATCCATCCATTAGAATTTTTTCATAATTATCATAATTATATCACGTTCCTGAATCAAGACCTTCGTCAAAAAAGGACCAACATCCACTTACAATATATTATCTATAGAGATTTCCATCTCATTTCATATTACATCTATCTACCACCGTAGGTACCTGCTTTATGTACCTACGAATTAACATGTTAAGTACCTCTTTCTAATAACGACCCACAATTTTGACGGAATAAGGGAAAGATGGGGACTGGGGTCACTGAATTTATCTTAGGAATTTTTTAGTTAGCAGATGCCTTACATCCTTTGCGAGGCAGACCCCCCCCCACTTAGACCTATTTCTTATTATTTTAGTGAAACTTTTATTACATCGTCTCAAACTTTTTGGTCTGTGTAGCGCATGTCGCGTGTATCGCGGCTGCCGAGTAGGTATACCTACTCGGCAGCCGACCGTCATTCGTTCGAACACTTTTACCGTGGTTTCATAAAACCACACAACATATTTTTTTTGAAGTATTAGGGACAATTTTTTTCTACAAATTATTAGGCAGGTACTGAGAGCAGGTAAGTGAAAAGTTTGGGGATATTAATGTTATATGTAAGTAATTTATTGGTTTCGTAAACACTTTCCTTTTAAACATCGTAGTATTTTCCCGCCCTTTTTTCGTATTTATTTGACTTTACTTTGTCATTGTGCGAAACTCGTTCTTAGTGGAAGTTAGCCCATATTGAGCTACAATGTTACTTAAAATTGGTCCAAAATTATTTATTTATAATTATTTATACTAATTATTATCTGCATATAAGGTGCACCGAAGTTAGAAGTAAAGATTTTATTTGTTCTAAAATGTGATAAGGGAATTAGCGAGTCAAATATTTGGCGTATATTTTAGTAGTTAGTTGTTTTGAAGTTTATAGAATTTTAGTTTAGAACTACAATAATGATATGAGCTAAAGTTCCTACGTTGATAATGGGAAGGGATTGAAATGTAGATTATTTATTAGTAAATATTGAAAAGGCACACATTGCTGAGGCATCACATAAAATATTGCGAGTAAAACTGTGTACTTTATTAATTAACCTCTATAATATATGATTTCTTTTAGTTACTCTGTAATTTTTTCAATTTCCCGCGAAAATGTGTTGCCACCGCAAAAAGATGTCGTATAATTAATTACCTTTGTAATGCAAATTTTGTCATATTGCATTGTATTGGTTTAACACAGTAGTTCTTTTCACTACTTTTATACGATTTTATAATAATTTATGGATTCATCTTGGAGGGAAATAATGTGGCAGGGATAAGCGGTACTGAAGTCCTTACGATTTTTTCGATAAATTGAAAAACGCATTTGACTAAAATTATATTCTGGATAAGTTTAAAACTGTCGCCTGTTTGTTAAAAAAATGACAAAAAAAAAATTAAACGTATCAATAAGATTCTTCAATTCGACAGTCAATTGAGACAGACTTCAATTTTTAGCTGACGATCTCGTTTTCGCGAATTTGATTTCCTTTTTACTTCAAAACAGTGATTAACACCTAGACACAAGGTCCTAGTGTTAAACTGTAAACCGGGCTAAGACTTGTGTCCAGTAAATGTTCAAACAAGTCGGTACACAGCCACAGCTAGTAAGCTGATGCTCGTGCTGATCCTCATTGGTGTGAAGTGAGTTGCGGATGAATTCCCAGAGAGGATGAGGGCTCGTAGCCGCTGTCGTTCCTGGTACCTGGTGTCTTCCCCGGGAGGGTCGAGACACTCGAATTCACAGCACCGCTCGCCCACTCGGAAGTTATTGCAGAACTGGAAGATGTTATTTTTTAATTAAATAGAGTAAAAAATGTGTGCGTTATGTTAATTAGCTAAAAAGTAGCTTTTTATGATAAAAGAGATGTTATCGGTTATCTCAGAAACATCCTTCCAAACATCCAGAACAAGAAATTACATCCTTATAACCAATGAATTCGCAAGTTTATTTAATTTTACCATTATTTTGATCAATGCATCCCATCTATATATGTATTAGATAAACTTCCAATATTCAGCCATTCAACTAAAACTAATCTAGCCTATCTATCCGATATATTCCGATATAGTTTATGCTTTGAATGCTATAAAACTATATCGGAATTGTTTATTATTTATTAAATTCGGCATGCAGTGAGGAAAGACTAAAGAGTGAGGGCATAGCGTAGGCGTCCGCAAAGAAAGGATTTTGATCAATGAGTAGAATTGATCAAGGGTTAAAATAGGGGCTGAAAGTTTGTACCATAAAATTTATCATTATCAGGCGAAGCTGCGGGTAACAGCTAGTATATCATAAAGTACACACATAGGGTGGGTCGCAGTAAATCGCCTTGCACCACATGGGCTCCGAGTGGTAGCACACGCAGATGGAGCACACCCCCGGCCCGGGGACGTACAGCAGCCCGTGGGGGACAGTCTTCCCCTCCCAGTCCACGCAGTCTTCTTCTACGCATTCTGAAATTAGAAATTAGATATAGAATTGGTTGTTTTGTTTTCGTGAATCTGTCATGACGTGTGTGTTATAGAAAGTGGTATTTTTTTACATTTCATTTGCACGATTCCAAGATTATTTCCTTAAAAAATTAAATGTTATCGAAAATGTCTACATCATAATAGTTATGACATATCATTTTTTTGTATATTTTTGGTCTCAGTAACTTAGACAATAAATAATGACAGAAATTATATAGGTCATCGAGCAGCATCACATCCCACAGGCCACACTGGAGTTAAAACTGCGTTAGACATCATGGTATCCCCCCAATAAAACGTTTTTACTATTTACCGATTCCGACTGGAAATAGAAATGGCATAAACGATTAATCTCACGGGAGCTAACCGACTGGTTTGATATTTACTGAGCAAATGTTTTTGATACAGCTTAATTATTGCTCTATAACAGTACCTATAGTAATAATTATAACCTTGCTTCCTTGATAACGCTAATATAGCAAAACATGATGTGATAAAGGATTGTTTGTGAAATTTCAAATTCGCTTTCCGCGTCTCTGTGTCTAGGCGTAGATTTTTAAATTTACGAAACAGATTTTGATGAAGCGTTTTTTAAATAGACGGAGTGGTTTTCTTGGCAGTTTTTGGAATACAAGTTATTAGATTTTATACAAACCGGGCAAAGCCGCGGGCGGAAAGCTGGTAAATTTTAATTCTTAAATCCTAGAAATTGGAAACATGCTTGCGGCCAAATTTTGACTGGCAACCTAGTCGATAAATTATATTCTCCTAATTTATTGGTTTCATCAAAAAAACTATGAACACACTAATCCTGCGGTGTGGTGGTGTTATCTAGTACTATAAAGTCAGCCGACACGTTTCGTCCCTACTGACATGACGTGACCTTTGCGTGATGGGAAATCTGCAGTTCTAGCTATCTGTATTTCAATTTTCAATTGTATGATATCCGTGATATTATAAGTATTTCTAATGATGTATCTGATGATATATAGTGTAAAAATTTTGTAGGTATAATTTTGTGATATCTTTATAAGTAGATACCTATGTGTAGATTTTTAATAGCTGTGTATAAAATGAATAGAAAATGAACGTGTTTAAAATGTAAACTGGACGAACAATTGCGAAGCTACGGATAAAGTTTATAGTACCTATATACCTCCTAATATGTCCTACAAAATATACCTACGACATATTAATAATCCACCAGCATGAATCTTGCTCATCACAAAAGAACCTATTAGTCTAAAGAGGCACACATAATATTAACCTATATGGAAAATGCATACGTTAATCGTGATCTTGTTATGTATGGGAAGCATTTAGTGCTCATTGACCGTCTTATGTGACGTCCTCTTTAAATGAATATACGCGTCACTCAAGTAAGAGTTACTTATGTAAAAGAATTTAAGGACGACGATTATTATCGTCGTCCTTAAATTCTTTCTTTTAGTTCTACCTTTCTATTCTACCTTTTAGTTCTCCTATTGGAGAACTAAAAGGTAGAATATTAAAGATCAAAGCTTTAATTTCTTCCTAAGATTGTGCATAACTAATGCAATAGTAGGTAATTGTCTCAATTCTTCATAGTCAATTTTGTATGTATGTATATTCAAAGGAAAACTAATATTACAAAATACTAAGAAATCAATGCCAGGTTTTCAAGAAGTTTCATTGATTTTCCGTACCTATTTATTTAGGATCTTGTGAAATGTCCAACCCTCTACGAGACGCAATATTTAGTTGTCATTCCTTGTCTGAAGTATAACTGCCTTTATAACCGGGTGTACGTAATTTTTGTATAATTTGACGATAAAAAGTGCCTTTGAAGTGTACTCTGTACTTGAATGAAATATGTTTAGGTTTAATTCCACAAGCTCTCTTAAATCTTTAACCACCAGAACTCAGAAAGGCTCAAACATTTTTTGCTACTGTGGTACAAACGCTACAAACATATTATATTTTAATTTTGATAGCCAAGACAAAAACACAAAACCTTTGACCATTATAGTGAAATATTTAAGATTTTAAACCCAATAAATTTCCATACCGTTCTGCATTTTGGTAGAAAATTTAGCTTGGACATTTTTTACTTCTACAATTATTTATTCATCTAGCAAACTATCTGTATTAAAATCCAATGATTTAATTTCTTGTCGCAATACAGAGTATTAAGACGCTTTTTAGTATGAACGTAAAACGGTCAAAGGGACTTCTTGAATCTCAAGGAGACTGTATAAGTACCTAGTCCTTTTTATCGTAGCTCCTTGGAACTCCATTTTATAGTACATAAAGAAACCGTTTCATAAGTTCAATTGATATTTTTCGTAGCTTTAATCAATATATTATTACAATTTAATCACGACTATTCTTCATCATCATCCTCATCATCAGCTGATATCTGTGACACTATAAATTAAAAATTTATTAAGAATAGAAAAAATCGATCACGAATCCGCTCCGGATGGGCGTGAAAGGATGCGGGTTCAAGTCCCGCCTCGTGATCGATTTTTTTCTATTCTTTGTAAATTTATACTTAGAAAGCATTTGAATGCCATAAAACCAAAGTATCAAATTCAATCTTCAACCTTCAACCTTACCGTCATAATAATATTGCGATTTACGATATATTTACTTACTTAAATGATAATTGAAGCAGACCACCGTAGTATTTTACAAAATCTGTATTTTCAACCCTATAAATCATCAGCTAATTTGTCGGTTTACGCGTGTGACTCGCTGTCAGCACTTGCCAGTTAAGTGGAGTATGAGCCAATCCAATTACGTGAAGATTAACAATATGACACTGTAAATTGCAATGAGCGAAGGCTATTGACGAGCAATTGTTGTGATTGGTAGTTAGTGTAATTAGTTTCTGCTAAAGATTAAAATTAAATTATAGTAGGTAGTTAATATCTACCTAAAATATATGAACCAACATTTAATCAATAATAAGCAAATTAAACAAGTATTTGTGTCTTGATCGATGACGCGAGGTTTAACAAATTATTAACAGACTAAATTATTAATTAAACCAAGTCATAGCATTAATTAAAAATTTATGTCAAAGTTCTCGTTAGGGTTAATACCTACATTTTATGACGTTGGTATTTGAGAAATCATTTAAGAGGGATAGAGTAGAGATATCAGATACTTTTTTATGAAGGAGAAGAAATAGGTATAGGTAGATAATAGATAAAGTCCGGTCGCGGAGCAGGAAGAATTTCGTACATTAACCTGTTATTACCTGTCACTGTCACTCCCTTGTAAAAATAATGTGTCTTGCTCGCACAGGTGCAATGACCGCCGTCCTTAGGGATTGTAAACCTTTAACCTGAGAGCGTAAGGTTTGTGTTTGCTTGATTGGTGTCAGGTGTTTAATTATGATTTTGTGAATTCAAAATTTATAAGAATAAACCTCAAACTCTTTATGTCCAATCAAAATCCGCCTAAGTCGAAATCGCGTGTTAGACTAACGTATTTCTGTTATATTGTACATAGTAAATTATTTTTTGAAAAATAAGGTCATAAAGAAGTTTCACTTCTTATGTGTGTACACGCACACTTTTTTTATATAATATTATATCGTTTTTATTGAAAAAGTTAAAATGTAACTAACTAATAAGTATTGTAAATGAATAAAGGACATTCTAGGACATTTATTTAATAAATTAGTAAAAAACATTTTCTCCTCCAAATATTTCATGTAAACTGCACTTCATTCAAAAATGTTTGTGACTACTGTCAGTAGGTAAAGAGGTCATTGTACGAAATTCTTTCTGCTCCGCGACCGGACTTTAGTAAGTATTTTTTGAAAATCCAAAAAAAAATGAGGAAATAAATCGAGATTTTAATCTAATTTATATAAGGTATTGGACGCAATAAAATATCCGAAGCTGGTGGCTCAAAATCGATCTTGAACGAATTGCAACATTTTATAATTAGGTGTTAATAAATTAAATAATGATAATACAGCGTATTATATTGTATAAGAAACCATCAAAAAACAACAAATTTAAAAATTATACACCACAAAATAATCCATAATCCATTTTATTATTCAGTTGACTGTCTTATTTGTAAACTGTGTAATAAATTTAAAAACTTGGCAGAGAAATCTTGTTAAAAATCTTCTTGTTAATATTTGGTCCGCAGTCGGTTAGATTTATGCCCCATGTCCCCTGGGGACAGTAAAGATCATTTTATGAGGGACACTGGCTATTTCTGTGGGACACGTGTTTGGAGAGAAAATAGAATGATATTACCACAGATAATGTAATAGTATTTATTGCGTAGATACGTGATTTTTGTATTGAAAGAAATGTGGCTGTGCGTAATGTATAGGATTGTGTTGAGGGAACTTAATTTGGTAGGGTTGTATCTATGGTGAAGCAAAGAAGGTTATGAGTTTCATAATTTAGATGTTCGTAGTACGTATAATAAACTGCGTATTATTTGATAAAATATAAGGTAGGTTCAATGCTTACTAGCTTCAGCAATATCACATTACACTCAATTAAATATGGCACTCTCTGAAGGGCAATTTCATAAGTTTCGCAGCTAGAACTTCTCGTGAGGGGGTATTAATTTTCAAGTATTGAATAATAATGATAAATTAAATACTTAGCTAACATATATTTTTATCAATTTTTATAACATATAGCCATAATTTGGATTAGCATGAGTAAATTTTATTGTATTTATAGATATTTGTAATTTAATAATTTGCATTAATCTGCAATAGCCATCTCATGAAATTAAACTAAATATTAATAATTGCTCTACGTCGTAGTGAAAGATGTATAAACAGCTAATTACGTAACATGTTATCTTTGTAGCAAATAAAGAATTATGAATTATAAATAGTAGCCTATTTTTAGACTAGAGACTAGACTGTAGGTACTAGACTTATATCTTTATTATTGCCTCGTCTCACGAGCATAGAGTAAAGTAATACTGTGCTCACGAGTAACGTTTTTCTAGAAATAAAAAATTATGAACTCTGAAACTTTTAACGAATGCTAGCACTGGCCTTTTTTTCTAAGCTTGAAAAATACTTTGTTTTTTTAACATGAAATTTAATTTCTCTTACTTTGCTGTGATGTTTTTTTTGCAACAGCTGTTGAAGTATAATTAGTATCCATCCATTAAGAAATTAAAAGCAAATGTACATACTCTATAGTGTATTAGCATACTGTTTTCGAATCACTGATATTATCAGTAACAAATAAAAACAGCCTTTAAGGCTGATTATATTTTTCATCATCATCATCATGATCAGTAACGGCCATACAGGCCATAATCAACCACGTTGGCCAAGTGCGGGATGGCGGATGTCACATGTCATCGAACTTTTTGATTCTTCGACATGTCGGTTTCCTCACTATGTATTCCTTCACCGTTCTTGCAGTGGTGATGTTATTAACATGAGGAGATAAATTGAAAAATCAATTTATATTTGTTGCTAATACGTTTCCTTACCATAAAAAGTACAAGTTTTAACAAAATCGGTTTAATGGTTATAGATATAAAAGAATACTTGATATATGATTTTATATCTGTAATTATAGTGTAATGCTTCCAATGCTTTATCTACAGTATCTACACAAAAGACGAAATTATGATATATAATTTCTACTTTTCAAGCCGGTTAAAAATTATTGTAGGTAAAACATGTCTTCCGTATATTCGGGAGTCTAAAGACTCCTTCAAAAAGTCATTAAAATCACGGCATGGGTTTCTATACAAAAGTATGTCACGGTGTCTTCGCTCGTCTTTTATTTTACATAGGTGAGAACTTGCAACCTCTTTGACATGGAGTTAGAAACTAAACGCGAGAGAGAAAAATAAATAAGTATGTATTTGCGTAATTATAATCTATAAATATACAAAATTTTCGATTATTCGCTTAACTCCTTGGAAATTGCACTTTTTATAAAATTAAATTCAGTGCTCTACGAAACGATATTTTTTTTTTAAATATTTGAATTTGGTAGTTAAGTAAAAGAATGGACTAATAGAATATATTTCTATTAGTCCATGGTAAAAGTAATGATTAGGGTGGCGATCGTAGTAAAAAGCAAGAACAATAAATAATATTATATATGTACTAACTAATTATTACTTTTATTTTTGTTTGTATTGACTAAATTAATAAAATTAAATTCATTATTGTTGTAATATTAAAAACCCTTTATTGTAATTTTATCAAGAATCAGCGAAGTTATAACCCGACTTCGTAATAAACATTTCAACAAAAAACAAATTCCGACAACGCTCGCTTACAAAACCAATGCCAATCTAAAACAAATAAATACTGCATTGTTTGAACATTGACAATCATAAAGGCTTTTAGTAAATGCAGTGTCAAGTTTTATGTAGTCGCAATGCGGAATTCTCACCCCTAAATTAAAGTTTGGCTAACCATGAGTAAGTTGCTTTGTGTTGCTATTTCATTTATAAACATTTGAAAATAAGAGCAAAGTTTATTTTTGGTTGGGGTAATTGTGTATTTAATTTTAAATATTTTATTTGTTGTAATACATTATTAATTAGGTACTTTGTGAACTAGATATACTTCGTGAGTTCATCAAAAACTTAAATAAAAATTATTTTTCGAAAATATAGACTGATGGATCTTCAAATATTTTCATTCTAATCAACGATGTGGTGTTAGTAACTTCGAAAGGCTCACAACCTATAGTAATAAATGATAATAAAATGCATTATGCAAAAGCATGCAAAGGTTATCCTATATTTTATGTCCTTATCAGCAAAGAGCCCTAATTAATAAAGAATAGCGACGTTGAAAAAAAAGGGTGACAAAACACAATGTATGGATTAATTATTTATTTTTAAAAAGTAGAGAAAATTCTCTATATTGTTTATATATTATTAAATATTAAAAATGAAACATGTGTATCTAAATCATTCATCATCATCATCATTCCAGCCTTTCAGGACGTCCACTGCAGGATATAGGCCTCCCCCAAAGATTTCCATAACGACTGATCACCAGCGGCCTGACTCCAGCGGCTCCCCGCCACTTTGATCAGGTCGTCTGTCCATCTCGTTGAAGGCCGTCCCACACTGCGACGTCATGTACGTGGTCGCTATTCGAGAACCTTTTTGCCCCAACGGCCATCGGCCATAAATCATTCAAAACATATAAAATTTAGAAAAACGAAAAATAAAAGAAAATGTTTTCCACGTGAAATTGTTCGTTTATTTCTCGACGTATAAATATTAATATTTAGTGCTAACTCATATACCTTAAGCACTTGGCAACATTGTCGTGAGACACTTTGATCTGGGAATAAGCTATCATCTATAATAAAACCGGCCAAGTGCGAGTCGGGCTCGCGCACAAAGGGTT